>NQLW01000084.1:70675-81051 GCA_002312845.1 Kalanchoe fedtschenkoi
GTCAACAAAAACTGACGAGAAATTCCTAGTTATTAATCTTGAGTTAGAAAAGTCTCAACTATCCAGTTTGGTACACATATTCCTTTACCTCATACAAATGTGCCAAGCGGAGGAGTACGTTTCCATCATCTAGCTCCTGTAGGTTGGAAATGTTAAGTTAAGATGGACATTAAAAGGTTTCGGCGGATCAGCTGTAGCTACATTTTACCTGAAGTGTAATTATAGCTACATTGAGAGGCAGGCTATATTCGGGATCCATCAGAGTAGCCTTTGCTGAGTGTGAGTTTTTCCACTCTTCCATATTCTGCATGGTAAATTATATTATGCCGAAGTGTTAAGATCTGTAGCCTACCATTCAGCGACCTACCGCATGTGTAAAGGCCAGAAGAAGTGGGGAGTATATTTGCTGGCCAGTTGTGCGACGCCACCTAGACCCTCTGCCAAGTGAGTCGATGCTCATGTAATAGTTTCCTCGAACCTTAACATGAAGGGCAAAGCATCAGAACCTGAACAAGTTACACCCCAACCAAACCCCTTCAGCGTTCTTCTCAGAATCAAGGGCAGATAATAATGCTGACAGGCATACCGTAAGTCCCTCGCAAGTCTCGTTTCCACACACAGTCTCATTGAGCGGTTCACCTACTCCTCTACCGTCATCGTAAGCCATGCGCCTTGTGTAACGAACAGATGGAAGTAGTCAAAACAAGGCACACCATCTACTACTCAAAACCATGTGAGTTTGTTACCATTGAAATCTGGAAAACATGCTGACCTGTGTAGCATCAGCTCCACTTCCCCGTCTTTTATACTTGATCCTCCACTGGCACGATCAACCAGTACAGAAAGCTCCAACTTCTCATCTTTTGTATAGATTCCAAGATTAATCTGAAAAAAAAAAAGAGGCGCAACTTTGACAATCACTCGATAAAAAGGCCTTACTTTAGCTTTATTGCTAGTTCGAGTTCTTAGTATTTACATGCATAGCAAGTGAAGCCAAAATAAATGACAATAAAAGGATTTATACTGGATAATAGTTGCCTGCCACAGGTTGAGTCACTGTGAGTGGCCAGTCGTCCCTGTGGTTCCGAACCTAAAATATGTCCACAAAGATATTGTCTGTAAGCAACAAAGTGGAAATTGTGATGCAGTTGGTCACTGTAAATGTATACTCTTGTTTCTAAAAGGCCAAGTGCGTGGATGGAGTCGTACCCGCTTGAGAAAGTCTCTGCCGTTAGAATCAGTATAGAACGCTCCCTTGGTGGCCATATTTGAAGTGATTCTTGTTATTACCTCCTTTCCAATGCTGTCCTCGTTCGGAATAGGACCAATCTATAATTTACCAAGTCAGCGCATGAATGAGAAAATTCAGTTGATAGTAAGGACTGGCTTATAGTTATAACAGGATGATTTTAAGTGCTACTGTGTTGTAGACTCACAGTATATTCGAATTCTATGTGCTCTTTGTCTCTGTAAACTCGAGTGACCTGTTCCGAACGAGGTATAACAAGCATCAGAGGCACTTCTAATGGATAGTTTAGTACCGCACTGGTAAATGCTATGCGTTACTGTCTCAGATAAGCTCATGAGTGGGAACATTTTTCTGTAGAGCATGGAGCTTCATGCAGAACTATGGTAAAGGTCATTTGGTTCACAACTTTGTAGAATTGTTGGATCCACACTCAAAACCAATTGGTAATGAGTGGGGGAGCCCAACTATATATTAGGATCGATTTAGAGCTTCCAATGGGCGATGTGGGATAATACCACTTAATATGCTCAACACTCCCCCTCACTTGCGAGAACCTTTGTTAACCTCGACAAGTGGGACCTCGTGCGGACCTAGTTAACCGTCACGGGCATGTTCAAAGAGTGCGGCCAAAACCCGCTCTGATACAATGTAGAATTGTTGGATCCACACTCAAAACCAATTGGCAATGAGTGGGGGAGCCCAACTATATATTAGGATCGATTTAGAGCTTCCAATGGGCGATGTGGGATAATACCACTTAATATGCTCAACAAGCTTAAGCTATATAAACGGTTGCACTGGAATGTAATAAACGTAACATTGACAACCTGAGATATCCAAGGGCCGAACTGCTGATAAACTTCATCAACTAACGGTCCACGCACGATCTTCAATGGTGCCTAAATTACAAAATTCCAGAGTCAGTTAATTTCTGGAACAGTAATTAAGGTGCATGCCCTTCACAATTGACATACAAATGCATTGGAGTTGAAACTCAGAAGAATCATTTAATTTTTCTACAGAAAAGCGAGCTAGTGTGGAAACTTACAGATGTTGAAGTGATATTTGCATTAGAATCTTCAGGTCGAAAAATGTATGCTCCAGACGGCTGCCAAAGGCGGGTCATCAAGTTTAATCCAACCACAACAGTTTAGACATAAGTACCACTAACCTGGCCGTCACCTCCTGATTTTCCACTGCTAGAGGCATACCATAAATAAGTTTGTTCAACTGGTAAGCCAACCTAAATGCATAGACATTTTATTTTAGTAACAGCATCGCAACTTGACGGAATATGGAAGGAATTACAGACTGATAAGTACCCTGGTTCTGGAGTTGAAAAACCTGATTAGCTTTCCTGAATCTGTTGAAAAGAATAGCTTCACATTTCCTGATCCCACTTCTTCTGTATGATTCTGTCGGCCTTTTCTCATGGAACTACGTTGTTTCCCTGCGCATTTTCATCACAAGGAGGACAACTGCATGATATGAAAAATGATACGAATTTCCAGCCCACAAAAGGTAAGGCAAACGTACCTTTCCCCGGGGCTTTTGATATGAAGAAAGTGTTCCAACCCATTGCAGGTACTGACCCTTGAAAAACAAGCCAGAATTTGGGGGCTTTCTCACATTTAACCCCTAAATAAATCATGCTGTAGAAGCACCTCAGATTGCTAGTCACGTTGTCCAATCTTGTATACTGTACCTCAATGCTATCCCCTAAGGAATCTTGGACAATGTTGTTGTCACTATTGACCTGTTTGAATTTGACACTTCCATATTTTAAAGACTACAGATCAGCAAGGTGAGGGATGACCCTGGAAACAATAATCATAACGCTTACCGGAATCCGGATTATTTCAGTGCGATTCCATCCCAGCGGATTATATGCCAGCACGACCTTCAAGTCATTGTGAAAATCATTTGTGAACTTACACTTTATTATTCTTTGTTAGATGAAGAAAATAGCAGAAAACATTTTACCAGACTTTTCCCTGCTTGAATCTTTTTCTCCGACTCTGGACAATAGCTTATATTCAGCAGTCCGCACTTCAAAAAGACAGCACACGGTTCAGAGTTTTTTAGGGAATAAGAAAGACTTGAAAGCAAGTTTAACCAGCAACAACTTGTTCCTTAACAAGCATTTAGAAGGTGGAGATTGCAGATCCAGATACATTACCTGGCTAAATGTTGGTGATGCCGCTGTGCATTTATTTTGTGACGTTTTATCCGAAAGGCATGACAGAGCAGAACTAACAACAGCTCTCGACTGCCATAAAAAAAAAAATACTTGTTTGATCAAGCACCCCGTTGAACTAGAAAATGAAGAGAAACGCACAGAGTGAGTGTTAGCTTCAACACAAGTTCAGCTAACCTCAGACTCCCCAATAGCCAAGCGCTTTGCGTAATCATCTGTGGTATGTTGCTTGGCTGTACCTGAAACAGCATCATGATGCTGGGCAATGCCTAGTGCATCTTCCAAACTGAAAGTATTTGGTCCGCTGGATTTTCTCCCAGCTAGAAATTCAAGCTGACGGGCTGCCTATTCCACAAACTATGTCAGTAAGCATTAGTAACAGTGGATACAAATGCTGATGAAGAGTTTAGAGGCAGCATACCACGAAATAGCCACTAAGCATCCTTATGTATTTTTTCAACGCTGGACGACTGGTGAAATAGCCAGTCCAATACGCATTCGGACCATCTGCATACCTACATTCAAATATCCAAACGTAGGCCGCTTGATCAACTTTCTCTTTTTATTAGTACATCTGCTCTTCTTTTTCATATTGCAAACCGGACTAATACATCAAAAGTTAAGACTCACGGGAAATAATCATCGGTTTTTAATGGCCAGGGTATGTTTTCTGCGTTCTTTGCATCGGTATATATTGAAGGGGTAGAATACAGAGCATTTATTCGGCCATCCTGCAACAGGAATGTTAACATATTCACCCAACAACATGAGTCACAGCACTTTGCGTCTGTATATATATTTTTTTCATATGACTTCCATTAACCTTATTCACGTAATGAATTAGCTTGTCCATTTGCCTGAACCAAGTTTCAGCGTACTGGTATTGGAAGTCGTCACCCATAGTCCACATTATATGATTTCCGCGAGTCACATTTGCCTGAGTGTTACCAGCAGCATTTGGCTTCATTTATCAGGTTACTAAAGATTTGGTTAGGCTTATTAACAAACAACATAGAAAAGTACTTGAGTCATGGCCGCATTTATGAAATCAGCAACACGCTGGTCAACGTTGTAGTCAAACAGATGATGATTATCCTGCACTTTCACAACATATTTTAAGATAATTTACTATAAAAAAAGGATTAAGATTTGGGAAAGCTAGAAAGGGATATGAAGTATCACATTTTTACAAATTACGGGCGTAATTATCATTTTTTGCAATTTACATGTATTTCAGTTTTAGAGCTGTTTTGCAAGTAAATATTTTTCAATCAAATCAGATCTAATTTAAACTAATTATAAACTCACCCTCAACAAAACTAACCTAACCTAAATTACCCATATTAATGTAAGCAAGTGTAGATTAAGATGAAGTTAATGCTAACGGTTGAACAAATTTAATGAATTGGTGGTTTGGTTAGTTTTGTTGAGTAAAGTTTGTAATTAGTTTAAATTAGATGTGGACTTGATTGAAAAATATTTATTTACAAAACAGTAACAAAACTGAAAAACCTGCAAATCGCAAAAAATGATAGTTACACCCGTAATTTGTAAAAATGTGATAGTTCATACCCCCTTTCTGTAGTTTTCGCTTAAGATTTTGTCTGCTGAAACATTCAAAAACCTGGACAGGAACATCGTCGTCCAAGACTTCAAAGTGAAAACTTTCTGGGGGACTGTAATGGACTGGAAATGCATTTGCGAATATCTGTAAGGAATAAGATTGATTAGAAATCCAATAAAATCGGGGAACACAAAGCACATTATATATTTTTCAGTCCTTACTTGTGCTGAGGAACCGAATGTGATGGATGCCTGCCAAATAACTTCTAGGGACTTATCTACTTTGCGTTTCGCTCTGTCTTGGTAGTCAATTCTCGCAAAATGCACCGAGTCGAAACCAAGCTGCATAACCATCAGAAGTATGCACAAAATTACTGAGAATAAAGCAAAATTAAATTTTGGTTATGGTATTTAGGAGTACCTCAGCCCCAAGCAGGTAACCTTGCACGGCAGAGTGCCCAAATGGATCAATTTGCCATCCAGCTCGCGGGACCTTGTTGAACTGCTTCTTTATCGAACGATGGCCTAATGTGGTTTGATCAATCATGTCTATGTAATGGGTGGCGGCTTCATCATGCATACACCACCCTCCGTTTCTGCAATTCAAGACTCAGCATGATATATTGTAGAATTGTCGGATCCACACTCAAAACCAAGTGGGAGTGTGTCACGGGCATGTTATAAGAGTACGGCTAAAATCCGCTCTGATACCATGTAGATGGTCGAATCCACACTCAAAACCAATTGACAATGAGTGAGGGAGCCCAACTATATATTAGGATCAATTTGGAAGGGTTAATACTACTTAATATGCTCAATACTCCCCCTCACTTGCGAGGACCTTTGTTAACCTCGACAAGTGGGACCTCGTGCGGACCTAGTTAACCGTCACGGGCATGTTCTAAGAGTGCGGTCAAAACCCGCTCTGATACCATGTAGAATTATTGGATCCACACTCAAAACCAATTGACTATGAATGGGGGAGCCCAACTATATATTAGGATCAATTTAGAGCTTCCACTGGAATAATACCACTTAATATGCTCAACTTATATGCACTACACTGACACTGGTTGTAAAAAACTCAATGAAATTTGCTCGATGTGGATTGACAGTTTGGACGTACATGAATTCCAATTGGCCAGCATCAACCAAATTTCTGGTCACAGCTCGAATATGGTCATTTTGAATCTCCCACCAACGTTGGAAAAATGCCTAATGAGCAGATTGAACTGCCTCAGCATAGTGTGCAGTCATATATAGTCCATTCTCAGGCAGAGAATTTATCTGCGGGAAATAGTAAGTCTTGGATTCATCAGATTTACCTGCTCAGCAAACACAAATTTCCTGTTGGGATCCCGAAGCAGCGCATCCACAACCGAATCAAGCACATTCTCAACACATGCATTCTACATCACAAAAAAAAAAACTTAACTAAATGTTAGAAGCGGAATGAGATTGCAACAGCATCAAAAGCATCCTAAGATTTGATGATCATAATTATAGGCTATAGCAGCAGAACCTGAATGGTATTATTTGAGCCAGTGAAGTACTGGTCAACAGTCTTCAACCATCCAACATCATCATGAGAATGCGCCACCAAATGGACATTCAGTTTTCCTTTCACAACTCCCCCTCCACTCTCGTACCTTCCATTAACGCTCCCGATCACGATAAGCACACACAACAAGCAGAGGCAGACCACACAGCCCTTCACCATTCTCTCCCTTGAAGCAAACTTGCATTAAATTCTAAACTGAAACAAACAAGAAAATGAAGTGATAAGTTTCCTCCTCGGTTTCTCCTAGCCGGCTTTGGAAGAGCTAGCCTGGACAAATACACAGACAGAGGTGATATTATATATTATTATATATAACGAGTAAAGACACCCGTCGTCCCGACGGTTCGGTTCGAGAAAAATTAAAAATGACACCAAATTATTAGTCATCCCTTTTTAAAATATGAAACGGTAAACCGAATGATTTTTTAAAATTTGAAACCGAACCAAATCGAATCAAATAGAACCGAACTGAATCAAATAGAACCGAACCAAACCGATTCGAACTGAACCGGACCGATCGGTTCGGGAGCGTCACGAACAGAAATGAATTTTGTAAATATAGAAAACAGGCTTCAAAAGGTTGTCCTGAAATCAGCAGGCCACTTTCATGGCTTTACTGAAAAAATAAACTAAAACTTTTGTAACCAACTGCTTAAGATATGGCTAAAGGAGATGCTTTTATTTTTAGTCTACTCGCTGTCTCATATTTCCATTTTTGACAAGCCAGACGAGTTTCAGCTGTTGGATTGCATTAAGAGTGGTTGATGGGTGTGTATAAGTCTTATTATTTTCAGTTTCATTTACTGCCAAGTGATCTAACTATTAAAATGAAAATGTTTAATAATTAAAATGAATATTTAGTGCTAATTTAAATATTTAATTCATCTTAAAATGAATTTTAATTTTGCGACATTCACTAATTTTATCTTTAATTTTAGAAACCGAGAATGAGATTAGAATTTGTACATGTGTAAATGTGTAATTATCAAAATGAATGTATTTTTTTATTGATGACGAAAAATTGAGAAATCAAAAAATGAATATTTTTCTATTTAAAAAAATACTATCGGACTGGATCCTACACAAAATAAATGGTTATTCGATTAAAAATAAATTTGGCAACAAGAATTTGACCTATTGATAAAGACTCTGGAGACAAAAATGGAGCCCTAAATAAAGATGTGGGGATATTTCTAATTGGATCCCATAATTTAAAACATGGAGCCCTGTTGGAAAGAAAAAGGGATACATCCATATAGGTAGATTTCTATGTTTAATGCGATGCGAGTACCACGTTTGCAAGTTTTAATAACTTTTTAAATCTTTTCATCTACCCATTTTCATTCTTGAAAACATAATAGATTAGCTGAAGGGATGGTGGTCAAATGGTAAGGTGATTCGTCCGTCATCTGTAAAGTGTATGGTTCAAAGTCACATGTAGTAATTGATTGCGTGTATATTTTCTTTGTGTTTATCCTATTTAATATAAAAAAATAAGAAAAAACGAATAAAGTAGTACTTCTTTACGGATTCGGATCCAGTATTGCGCAGTCAATTACTGTAAGCATGAACGACGTCGTTTTGGCAAATAAACCTCACCCCCACTTGCTTCAACATCAAACTGAGTCGCTCTATTCATAATTCTCATCCTCTCGAATCAAAACTACTCACATAGAATATGTCGCGCTCACCGGAGCATTCCTCTTATCCGACGCCATCTCCATCGCAGTGCAACTCCAAAGTCCACCATCTCCATTGCCGCAATATCAAGTTCAGCGGACGAAGAGCACGCAGCAAGCAATTTCCAAAATCCGACAGTTTATCGCAAGTCTCCATATCCTAAAAACACACTGATCTATACTCCCCCGCACCGCACACCGCAGCATCTGACTCCAACTCAGATTCCAATTTCGTTCCAAGTGTCTGATTGTCCGAATCTGATGTCAGTTATCTGATCTCGTTCCAAGTGGGAGTGACATTTATTTATCAAAACGACATCATTCTGTGCTAGCAGTAATTGGCGGCAACACCAAATTCGAATCCCTACTTTACTATGTTTCACTTCATTTTTTATTATTTTTAGATAGTGTTTTTGAGTCAGTTTTTGGAGAGAAAGGAAAGGAAATAAACATGAAAAATTTAAAAGAGCTTAGTTCCTAAATTTTTACAGGAGGGATTTGGAGGGGGAGGGGGTGGTTTGGGGGCTTAATACCTCCATTTCGAAGGGGATGTAGAAGGGTAAAATTACCATTTTGCCCTTCATTAAAAGAATCGTTTATTAGCATGAAAAATATTATGTAAGGATATTTTTTTTCAATTTTTTTATTTTCTTCTCTTATCTCTCCATATCCTACCTAAACTCGGGAACACTCATTCCTCTCTTTCCCTTTCTTTTCCTCTCTTTCCCTTCCATTTTGTATCCTTTCCTTCCCTTTCCTCTTCTTCCCTTTCCCTCCGAACTCAGAAGCAAAGCCTTAAGTAAATATGTAAAACAATAATTTAGGCAACTTCGCTTTTGACCTATACAGATAATAACCAATATTTTTTTTGACAGAAAACATTAGTTAACATATTCGATACTTGTTTGTGTGTTAATTTTACAATTAATTATACATAACTTTCTACATGCACATTCTTACCCACAAATGTACGTCTTGTATGATCCAAACTATAATAAAAAAATGAGAAAAAATTCAAAAAGAGCTCTAAACTATCACTACTTATCCAATTGCGGTCAGTCCTATCACGATTTCTAAAAATGATGCAATGAAAAAAAAATTGGATTGATTTCGAATGATGGTTAAGACCAATTTGTTTGATTTCTTATATATAATATATCTTATTAAATTTGTTGAGAATTATAAATGACTGAGTATGAAAAAAATATCATTTTATTTTTGTGTGCAAAATGATATTATTTATTTTGATAATCAAACGATGTAATTTTCACACACGAATCTAAATCTTGTCATAATATTAGTTTAGGAGTGTAACGGTAAATTTTATTTTAGAAAATAATTCCTTTTTTTATCGCATCTTTTTTGAAAATCATGGTAGTTCTGACCGCAATTGGATTAGTGATGATAGTTCATAGTCCCTTTTGGAATTTCCCCCTAAAATATATCATGTTTGGTTGCTAGTTTATTACAAAATTAGAGCAGTATGTATTGTTATTACAAAAGGTTAAAAAATTACACCATTTTATGTACATATTAGCCCACCATGAAGTTATTTCACAAATAAAAATATATGAATTATCACACGTTTAAAAATTGCTTGCTTAATTATCTAGATTTACAATTCTCATAAGCAAAGAATTTTGAGAGCGAGTATATAACTAAATACATATCAATAAAATATTTAATATAAAATAAATCCAATTTATACCCTTTCATATTAAAAATATATCTTTTAATTTTATTTATCGTATCAAATAATTCATTAAATATTTATTTAATTCTAAACTAAAAATTAAATTCTCTAATTTTGTTTCACATTCAAATCTCAAATAACCATAATATCGACTTTTAAACAAGAGACACACATGAAGGTGCTCCTCGATCTAGCTCGTATCCACCGTTGTGCCCTCTATTAGTTCAAATGTTTAATAAAAATAAATAAATCAAATCCTTATTGTTTTGATTATGAAGGGATATCAGATTAATTGTAATTATGTTTCATCTTCAGGGATTGATGATAAATTATTAATTATACTCCGGTCCTAAATTACTTTTTTTTTCCCTAAAGATTTTGAGAATTGATTGTTATGCCCTTAATTTCTGAATATATGATAATTTACACTTTTT
>NQLW01000084.1:82208-123522 GCA_002312845.1 Kalanchoe fedtschenkoi
CTAATCAACATTCAAGATGTAGACTGCATCTGCAAATCAAAAGGTCTTTCAGCTTATATAATCTACAACTACCACTTACACAAACAATCTGTTGCAACCGTATAAGAATAAAGCTAGCCTCGTTCCAAAATAAAAAGTTAATAAATACTAGTTGTTATTACAATGATCTATAATTTTTTCTATCTTTAGATTACTTAAAAAGCTTGAAAAAAAATTTTCCTCTAACAAATGCCTTTCTATTAAAGATAGCTTCATTTCTTGCATGCTAAGTGCGGAAGATAGCTACATGAAAAAGAGTTGTAATCACTTTTTCCTACATGGCGTTTTTGAATTTGTAAATAACAAGATGGAATAAAATAAATGTTCAATTTCGTAGCTCAATTCTGTATCTATTCTAGCCTAGAAGCCTGTTGATGTTCTCGTCTGTTTCTGTGAAAATTTTTTCAATCTCCGGATCCAAAGGTAGCAAACCGTCTTGGTGATAATGTCGAGTAGGGTCCCGTGGAGATGACGGTAGCAAGAATAAGGTATAAAGCACAAGACACATTTAAAAAATACGTAGCATAGGACAGGTGAAAATTAAAAGCATATAGAATAGGCTCACCTCATATAAATAGGGATGGCAATGGTGCGGTTCGGGGCGGTTAGAGGTATTACCATACCCTATCCGTCTCGAAACATATCAAAACCATACCCGCACCATAACCGCTCGGGTATGGAAAAATCAAAACCATCTCCATCCCCATCGGGTTTCGGTTTAACCATGGTTAACCATTTAACCAACAGTCGATCTCTCATATGAAAAACTAAAAGCATTGCAATTGGCCACGGATGAGAAGAATAGTCTTAGCTCGCATAGTTTTTCTTTATTACAAGCGTTGGAAATACCTAAATTAAGTTTTATATATCTAAAAAAGCAATGATACTAATTAATATCCTAGTACAATATGTTGTTATTAATAATTAGTCCTGATCAGCCAACCAGTTAATAGTGCATAACAAGCTTCTTATCCCCAACTTGGTGAAAAAAAATTTATCGAAGGGCATCACATTTTACTTAAAATCAGGAGTAGTGCAATATTATTAACAAGTGACACGTACTGCATCTTAATAGATATCTGATCCTTTGTTTCATCTTATTTAAGACCGAAGAGAAAATGAGTAGTTCTTAAACCAAACATGGTCGACAATTGAAAGAGGATTTTCATGAACTATGATCATTGAAACTAATTTCTTCCTAAACCTTTGCTGATCAAAAGCTTGAGATTTTACTTTATTCTTATTGTTCACATTAAAAAAGGATTGTCTTACAACTTGATTTTTCTTTTTCAAGGATGATTTCACATGAGCATGTAGATGTGAGGTCTCATCCATCAAATCTACTCTAAGAAGACATTTACAGTATACACATCTTGCTTTCTTTAAATCAAGAACTGGAACCGTCTCAAAATAGTTCCAAACAATGGTCTTTACTGCACTGTCTAAAAAAATAGAGAGTAAATCCCTCATTAGTGAAGTTATATCGTCCTCATCACTTGTTACGACCTTCATAAAAATAAACAGAATGTAAAACACATTACAAAATATAGAAGTCTTTGTAAAGACACAAATTGTAGACAAAATATAAAAAAAATCTTATCTTTGGTACAGATGAGAGACGACAGACTACACTTTAGCTAAGGTTGTGCTTTTTGCAAATTGTGTCGTCAATGGTTTGGATAATAGAAATAAAGACTGATGACATAAAAGTCATACTTGACAATCGCCCGCTTCAGCCAAGCTTTCACTCGATGATAAAAAAATAATAGCTATTTCGTCGCTTCAGCAAGTGACAAATGAAATAAAACTCGTTGCGTAGCTTCAGACATGAATGTTTTGATGTTGTCTATGGTTTCACTAAGATAATTCGCTTCATTCGATGACATAAATAAAGAAAACACGCCGCACAGCTTGAGACCAAGATTTTTTTTCTAGTCCTAGCAAAATATAATAAGCATAATCTAATAAATCTAACTCAATGAATTACAATACTATATTATGATTACAAATTGAGCATTTTATTTAAATTCTTTCAATAATTACTAGAGAAATATGTATTATAGAATTAAATGTATTAATTAAATAATTCTTTTAATACTATATGTATTATTTTATTTAAATACTATTATGGGTGGTTAACTAAAGTCGGGTCGGGTCGGGGCGGATATGGCAAATACCATACCCTTAACCTACCCGTCCATTTTTTTTCGGTTCGGTTACGGTTTTAACCGTGGGCGTGGTCAACTCGGTTATTATCCATGTTGACCGGGGTGGGGACGGTTCGGTTACGGTTACGGTTCGGTTCGGTTGAATTGCCATCCCTACATATAAACCATTCTTGCATTTTTTGGTTTTTTTCTATGTACGTTTTTTCAAATACCACCAATTGAACCTCAGACACCACACTACAGCCATAACAGGCAGAATATATCTCATCTTGTACCAATTGAAAAATTGTATTAAAAAATACCTCAGATGCATGTCGCTCAAGAGACAATGGTGTTTTGCACATTGGAGTCGATGAAAGAGACATGTGATCCATTTCTAATTGTTGATGACGCTGAAAATCCAAGGCATAATCAAATGATAAAAAAAATTTAATAAAGGTTTGGTGGAGATTCATGAAATGCCCAAAAAATGAATTCTCGCTCTCCGAACGAGATGTAGTGCGTAGCAAACCACCTATTGGCAAGTCTCGAAATAACGCACGAATTCGAAGACTACGTATATCATACATAGAAGACAACCACTTGTGATTCTTCAAACCATATTCCTTAATAACGCAGAACCAACTTTTCTCAAATTCAGCCACATTTAAGTGTCCACACGATACTTTGTAATTTAGCCCTAAACTCCTCTCCATGATTATTAGGTGAAGCTACTTGCCTGGAAATCAAAAATTTTACATTAATTTTACGTTGAAACACTGCATACAACATAAAAAACACAGATTAAAAGATCTTTTCCTTCACTGAAAGCTTCTTCATAATGTGCCACATGCAAAAACGGTGTTGAGACTTGTCAAGTATTCACGGAACAGAAATCTTTAAAGCCGGATTATGGTCAGTCAATACCATTTTTGGTTGTTTACCCATAGCCTTAACAAACGCCTCAAGCAACCACACAAATGAGTCGACATCTTCATTATATATTAAACCACACCCAAATGTGATGCAAATCTTATGATTATCAATCCCGGTAAAAGGAATGAACTTGAGATTGTATCTAAAAAATTGTAACACACATTGCACGACCAATAAATAATCTAAACCCAAGTTAAAACACAAAACACAGTAACGAGTTAAAACACAGAACACAATAACATCAACCCAGAGCACAACAACACTCAAGAGTGAAAACACACAACACGCTAAACCCCAAAACACATAGAACAAACTCTCAAACCACAACAGGGGATGAGATCAGAAGACCTGAAAGAGAGAAGAAGATTGCGACGAGTTGGCAATGAAATCTTGATGGAGATTGTGATGAAAATCCGAAGGAGAGAAGGATGAAGATGAAATCTGGGCGGAGATGGGGCAGAAATCGGAGGAGAGAAAATTCAAAAGAGAGAATGGAGGGGATGGGGATGAAAACTGGGCGGGGATGGGGATGAAATCGGAGGAGAGAAAATTGAATAAACTGAAAGGCAGAGATGGGGATGAGATCGGAGGAGAGGAGAGAAGGAATATGAGACATGCCTGACATCTTCGAAATCTAACTTTCCGAGGAAATATATTTGCCCAAAATGCCCCTTAAAGACTCCTTTCAATCAAAAAGTACATTTGATAACCACCGTTGAATTGAAACAATCCTACGGCCAAAATGCGGTTCTCAGTTCCCACATCAAAAGGGGGTTCCCAACGGAACCTCCCTATATATATATATATATATATATATATAAACAAAGTGTAAAGTCTAATTACAAATTCTTCTTAATGACTCATGACTGCATTCTTTTTATTGTAATGGGCGACTTCGGAGGTGACTTAAATGAACGAGTATGGTTGTAACATGCTGCGACGTTGAGGAGATTTCTTAAACTTCCCGAACCTTCCTTGCGCATCACTTTCTTCTCTTTTGACCTCTTTTTTCCTACATTGCCTCTTGATTTCTGTATCAACACATACAATAATGAAGCTTAGAATTGGGTCATCAGCAGACGTACAAAATATCTTTGACATGTAAGTATCAACATGTTGTAGTTCAATCAAGAATGGAACTTATAATCATATGCTATTGAAACTAAAACAAAACAAAAAAACACGCAATACCTTCCTTCTCGAGTCAAGTACTTTTGTGTTCTCCTTGCCATTTCCTTGCAAATTCATCTCATTACTTTTTTTCTTTTTTCCTGCAACAGTTACCCATTCTCAAGTAGAGACTTATTTTCATTAGAAAGGGAAACAATATAAATATATAATATATATGCGTACGTGTGTATATATATATATATATATATATATATATGAATCACAAAATCAAAAAGCTTACCCTCATCCTCATCCATGTCTTCACCATCAGAACCGTAATGAATGATGCAGTAGTCCCTAAAACTAGGCGATCTAATAAATTCAGTGGTGTCCTTCCTCCACCATGGCTCATCTTCTTCATCACTATCCATATGATCTAATTTGTTATTCATTGCCTTATGCTCTTCTTCGCGGGGCTTTATCGTCTTGTCCCCAAGTGTTTCTTTACTATTTATTTTTGATTCATCTCCTAGGCAATTCTCTCTTGGTTTCTCAATCTCCATAATTTCCTTACAAACTTGCATGGTTATACAAACAACTTTTGACGGACAACTGCTTGAAGATGAAGATCCAAAACTACTGATGTCGCCCATTTCATGACTCGTCATTGTTTGTCTAGAGACAACATCTTCTCCGACAATCTTTAGGTTATCAGGATATCCTTTATCCTCATGAGCCCTGCCTTGATCTGGAGGTACAGGCTTCATGAGGCCAACATCATCATGAGCATAAAAAAATGTAGAAACACCGCAACCCATTTTGAGATGAGAACCACGCTTATATGTCATAAAGTAAAAGAGGCAATATGAAGATGGCATAGGTTTAAGGCACCCTAGAAAACAAAGTCATGTAAATTACTTTGTCTTTTCTTCCGCTACTTTCTTCACTTGTTGGTTTCCACTAAGCAAATTGTCAAAAATTGAGAGGCACCACAAAACTATCGCCCGAACCACAAAGTTTACGAGAATCTAGTTTCATTTTTGATGTAAATATTACTATTTTTTACCCGAGTGTTTTCCACACTGTATTTTTCTCACATGCAATAATAATAATAATACCAAAACCAAACCTATCGAAATGAGAATCATTTTACTTGTATCATATCATTAAAAATTGCTTGTATAATTCACATTATCATCTGTACAAAATATAGATTTTGTTAGATGATATACTTGATCAAGAGCACTATATTCAAATTCATGTACACATGTTAGTATATCTGCTGAAGAATGAAGACATGTGTTTTTGTTCCTTGTTTTCTCATAAAGGTGGAAAGTATTATTTAAAAGTACCAAACTTTTATTATAGAAAAAGTGACGTTCTCGGAATAAGTTAGGAGAATGCTTTACGTACCACGCATGGCCCAAGTCACACTAAGTTAAAGTCATTATGAATTACTAGCAAGTTTCCTGAATAAAGATTTCGTAGTTTGGGACAAAACAAATTTATGGGGACCATTGACATTCAAAGAAAAAAATGATACATTAATACCTTTACAAAAAGGGCATTCGAATGACCCCCCGCAAATTTCCATGCTCACCCGCTACTGTTAGAATTGACTAATAATCAAACTTAGGAACATCATATTTTGTTATTTTAGTCTAACAACATCAACACTTATCCTTATTGTGGAAACAAAAAATTGACCGGTATTTGAGAATGAAGACATCTCGTCTTTCACTTCTTCAGATGCAGGAGATGCCGTCGATGTGGTCTTCTTGATGCAGGATTTCTGACGACCTTCCAATCGCTTTGACACCACTTTTGATCAAAATTGAAAAACTGAGGTTTTTTTACAGAGAATAACTTAAGCTTTATCTTTCTTTCCTCTGTTGTTTCTAATGTGCAGGTGCTCACCGACGGGGACTGAACCCTACCTGTTGGAAGGACTCCCACCGATCGTGGGACGAGTCTGCAACGGGGTCTGGGATTAATCCAACATTCTCCCGCTCAGTCAAATGGCTAATCAACGTAAGTTCACATTCAACATATCAGCATACCAAGATAATAAGTTACAACAGCTAGTGTGATGCCACTAAAACTCTAATACCTATAGTACACCATTCTATTCCGCTAGGATAATCATTAGTTCTTATTGGGAGTTGGTTCATAATTATGGTCCTCTTATTCTGAATCAGATCACAGGTTACCCTTTAAATCCATGTTGGCAACATGCTCTTGAAAGAGACTGGTGATAAGCCTTTAGTAAGTGGATCTGATAATATTAACTTAGTACTTATGTGTTTAACTGTAATAGTCTAATCACAAATTCTATCTTTTACAACATAATACTTAATGTCAATGTGTTTGGAAATACCACTTGACTTGATATTATTCAAAAAGAATACTGCGACCTCATTATCGCAGTATAACTTAAGTGGTCTAAAAATGCTGTCGACCATCTTCAAGCCCGAGATAAAATTCTTAAGCCATACAGCTTGCCCCGTGTCTTCAAAACATGCAACAAACTCAGATTGCATCGTTGATGATGCTATAAGCTCTTGTTTAGAACTTTTCCATGAATAGCTCCTCATGCGAGGCCGAAGATATATCCTAATGTCGACGATGTATAATTTATAAATAAAAAAGTCCATATAGAGTTCAATTTACTAAATGTATTATTTAATTTTTTCGTGAACTTAATATAAATTTTTAATTACTAAATCATATTTTCATAAAAATGTTAAGCAACCTACATTATCTAACCATATTAATTTGATTAAATCATTTTAAAAATTACTTATCTGGTTCATTTTAAAAATCAACTTTTTTAGCTTTGTTAAATATGAAAACATGATAAACATGGCAAATAAAAATGTTCATTATGTAATAATTTTAAAAATCACCTAATATTAACTTGTTCGAAAATATATCCTGATTTATTTTAACCAATATTTCCAAAAAACTTTCACTAAATAAAACTAGGATTTATTGAATATTTAAAAATCACTTAATACTAACTTGTTCTAAAAATATATAATAGAATCTGTTTTAACTAATATTTCCAAAACGTTTTTACTAAATCCTAACACCAAATTTTTAATAAAAAATAATGTTTATTCATAACAAATTAAAACAACAACAAAACTTTTGTCATTAAACAAAAAATTATCATTTAATCATAACAAATCAATTTGAACAATTTAAAAAACTGAATCATAATGGTAATCAGATCCTCATATGTTTATCAAATGAGTCGATAGATTTATTCATCAAATGAACTGTTATGGTAATCAGATCCTCATATGTTTATCAAATGAGTTGATATATTTGTTCATCAAATGGGTTGCTATCTATGTTCATTAGATCCTGCAATGTTCATAAGATATTACTATGTTGAAGAGATGCTTATATGTTCATCATTTAAGTTGTTATGTTCATTAGATGAACACTTTGTACACCAAATGAAACATTATGTTCATCCAATTGAAATGCATGTGATTTTTTATTTTTTGTTTTTTTTAATTTTAATTTTATAAATCTATAAAAATATTGTTATTTTGGAGCGAACGCAGTGGATGTTCTCGATACACCCATACGTGATTAATCAATAATATTCATTTTGAAAAACAATTAAGAAATCAAAACTTTTTAGTATTGACTTTGGATATGAATCATAATCTAGAATTAATTTTCTCTCTCATGTACTCAAATTGAAGAAACACATAAAACTTGGGTCTCCTTATTTTGCTTGGGAAGTACTTCACAAAATTGAGGAAACTGAGAAGTTATAGCCGGACTATAGTAATCACCCTCTTCCAAAACTCATTTTTGTTCAATGTGTAGATATTCATGAGATATCGATTTAAATTTTTTAGGTGCTATGTATTCGATTTGACTATCTGGGTGTCTCGTCCTCAATTCAAGGACTGATTTACGGATCAAGAACGGTGGGATAATCTGGGGGCGGTTGAAGGTGACGTGGGTGTCGGTTGCTGCAGTGCTGGTCTGCATGCGAGAAATATGAAGGAGGCGAAGGCATTCATGATGACGGTGGAGGTGGATTGCTTAGTTAATACCATCTTCATCAACATCTAATCTAAGAGAAAATAAAGCTGACTATTATTGGAGAAAAAAGATATCATTTTGATAGCTCTTACATGGTGTCGGTCATGTGAGAATTGTTTTCAAAAGTGTTTCAAAAAAAAAAGTATTTCATGTCTTTTTATAGTGCGGCCCTGAGCAATTGGACCGAAACACTAGTCTTGTTTCTTTCGATATAAAATTTACTTACGATTAGGCCCTTCAATTGAGTTGTTGCTAATCGATATTAATCCAACATCATCATAGGTGGGATTGGGATTAGAACGTAGATGATGACAATGAATACTTTTATGAGGCATGAGCATCACTCTCATTTTGTTCAAAAATAGTAAGTGTCAAATTATGGCTTTTCTGTGTATCATGTCTACACTCCCAATTTGCAAAATGAGCGTAGATTTAGTAGAGCAGAATATGGTGCACATGATCTGCACCAGAGAGAACTGTCTTGTGTCCATCAACAAAAATTGTTCAGAAACTCAAAGATTTTCGTGCATGGAAAGTAACCAATGATAGCTATAAAGACACGTTATTAAGTAGCATTATAGAATAACATTAGAATAGCATCATAACATAAAATTAGTACAATAATAGTGTATAGTCCGATACTAATTTCATCATCATATATATAAACACAATCATTTCATAAATAACATATGAAAAGTTATCCCAAATTATTCTATTTGAGTTCTGGGGTTCTCCTTCAATTCTCTGACCTCCGACGAGCTCCACCACGCTCCGTCGAATCATTTTTTTATATGGTATCAAAGTAGTATGATGATCTTTCTTACTCTCTTTAATTTTTGCTGATAGTGCACACTCCGTTCACCCCATTCTGCACAACCAAAAACTCAAACCAATATGAATGAAGCTTATCTCAATAATGTTCATACCACTGTCACTCAAAACAACAACCCAGTAAATAAATGTACAAATTATACCAATAACCCTTTGTACGTTAACCCAAATGAGAGCACCAATATATGCATCATGAGTGAACCATTGATTGAAACAATTAACTTTAATTCATGAAGAAGATACATGGAGCTTGAGTTGAGAGATAGAGCAAAACTCAGGTTTGTCAAGGGACAAATTCATAAACCCATTAATGCCAATGGAGCTGAAAGATGAGAGAGATGCATTCACATCATCATGTCATGGCTCATATTCTCGGTTTCAAAATCCATAACAAGGAGTAGATCGAAGGATGCAGTAGCAATTTGGTCCAGATTACACGCCAGATTTATAAGGTCTAATAGGCCTAGGATATTCTTCCTAAAAAGACTCATTTGCAAAACCAAGCAAAGAAGACTAACCGTGGCTGAATACTTTGAAATGCGACTTGAACTATGAGATGAGTTTGAGCCGTTAATATAAGAGGAAGTAAGCTATGTCAAAAGCAAAAAACAATACGGAGATGATAAGTGTATGTAGTTTTTTTATGGAATTAAACGAGCAACATGGTTAATTAAGGACACGTATACTAGTACTAAAAATTTTCCCTAAAGTTGATGAAGCCTACAATATGATATCGTAAGACGGGATGTAGATGGAACTAGTTAGAGGAGCCGTGATGGAAACCCTAAATTTACATACAGGACAACCCTTTGAAAGGAAAGATTATTCTTGAAGCACACAAGGTGCACCAGATAAATGAAAGAAAAATGTGACTTGTAGCGACTGTGGTTTGACATGTCACACTAAGAAAATTTGTTATACGCCAGTGGTATATCCAACTCACTACCAGATGAACAAAAAATGGAAAAATTATAGAAGAGGAGTCATGACCAACAACATAACATTATGTACCATGGGGAGTTGCAAAGTTGGGGTACCATAAGCAATTATTCATTTAATCTGACTAGTTCAAATACTAGTCCTTAATTCACACCAGAGAAGATGAGTTTGATTCTCTCAATGTTTTAATAACAAACTAATATTGTGAAACCACACACAACACTTTACATGTACATTTACTTTATCAGTCACTAAGCTAAAACTTTTGGTTTGAATAGTGGATAGTGGTGCATCCAATCATATTACTCCGCATATTTCTTTACTAAAAAAAGTGAGTGTTTTATCCAATCATTTCTAAGTGTTCATACCAGATGGTAGCTTTGCAACTACCAAGTTCATAGATTCACCTGTTTTAAATAAACACATAATATTAAAAGATATTCTTCTGGTGCATGAATTCAAGTTGAACTTATTGTCCGCAAACAAGTTAACAACTAACTCCATTTGGTGATAAAATTCACTATGAAGAGTTTCTAATAAAAGATCAACTTTAGAGAACAGTTCAAGAGACTAGTGAAATTGAAAATGAGTTATATTAGCTGAAGACAATGGGTGGTGTACATGTGCGAAATGGTGAACATGAATTGGATGGTTTAGAGGTGAGGGCTGATGCACAGGCGCTTCATAAGCCTTTCGTTTCCAGCATATCTACTAGTTCTGTCTCTGTAGAACTGCGGCATAACAGACTGGGCCATCCACTCATTGTCAAGTTGTCCTCCACTTTAAAAGATGTGTTTCTTTCCCTTGATGACAAGATTTTTGATATTCCATACACGGTGTGTCCAATGGCCAGACAAACAAGGTTACGTTTTGGGAAAAGCTCTATTAAATCAATATCCAAATTTGATTTACTACAAATGTATGTACGAGATCCTTACCTCGTTGAAAGCATCATAGGTGCTAGGTACTTTCTAATTATAGTTGACGAGTTCTCAAGAATGACTTGGACACATTTGATGAAACAGAAGTTAGATTTTCCAAAACAATCCGTCCTTATGGTGAACATCCCATTTGAGAAGAAAGTGAAGTGCATAAAGACAAATAATGAGGGAGAGTTTGTGAACACACTTATGAATAAATTTATCGAAAGCCAAAAATGTGTTCATCAACTGACATATGCGCACTTCTAGACAAAATGGAGTTGCTGAAAGAAGCATATTCACATCATTAAACTGAGTAAGGATTTGAGGTTATTATCGAACGTACCAAAATATTTTTTAGGGGATTGCATTATCATAGCAGTCCATCAAATTAATAGACTTTCTTTAGTTAAATTAGATGGAAGAACTCCTTGTGAGGTATTTTTCAACCAAAAACCATCTATCACCTAAGTGTGTTTGATTGTTTGTATTTTTGCCGCACCGTTAATGTTAAAAAAGACAAATTGGACAATATAGCAACTCAATGAATCTTCTTGGGGTATCCAACAAGACAAAAAACTTACGAAGTATATGATTTGACAACCCATCAGACAATAGTGTAGGTTATAAACCTTTGTTAACACCCTCATAAGCCAGTTTATAAGAGACCATCCAAAACCTTTGTTCCCATCAAAATAAGCACATAATTTTTAATTGTTAGACACAAGCGTCAACACATTATGCTAATTTTTGTGATGCCATTAATTTCCCTTGGCAGCAAAGAAAATGTTTAGTTCAATTATAATATTACTAACAGCACCCAGGGTCCCATAACCACACGTAAAGTCGAATCACAATCAAGGATTTAAGATTCTTATCATCCCATTTTCATTTACCAGATTTTCCCGCTGGTACTAGGATTCTCATGGAGCTACAAACCGTACAGTGATAGAAAAGAGCAACCTAAGATCCATCCATCTTATTTGATGGAATAGAAAAGTCAAAAACTCTTCCAGCCCATAAATCTCTGGTTTATTCTAAATGGTTTTTCCAGTCCAGCAGCAGCTCATCGAGTTAAAATTTTCTTGGACCCAGACAAGTTTGCCATCCCCTCCAAACCACCACTAGCAGAGCTGTTGCCTCCGTAAACAGTCTTCTCACCTTGCATCTCTCTCTTTCTAGACGACTTCACTTATTTATTTTACTCAAATCCACATCTTGAAACGAAGCAAGAACAAACTACAATATGGTGGATACCTGGACAATCAGAACACTGAACGATCAGGGGTCAAGTAAAAATGCAATACTCACACAATTTGTCTTATACCCTCACCTTGAATCTAGTGTCTCATGTTATGCTTGCATATTGGACAAAAAGCAGCCCACCGAGTCAGCCAAGAATCTACACATTTGGCATGGAAATCTGCGGCACAGCCAAATACATCAGAGCCAACATTTACTTCTCTAAAATTGATACTAATCATTATCACAGGATTAATAAAAATCCATTGAAGTTATGAACCGAAAAAACACAGGCAGGTTATGAACAGAGGTCAGAAACCAATTAATAAAGCTGTTTTTTTGGCTTTTGTTAATATGAAATTAAATTTGAAACAGTTGGAAATTGCAAACTACAGTTGAAATGTAAGTTGAGACAAGATGCAACCTCCAGGGATAAACAAGATTGCAAAAATAAAAGTCAAAAGGGTTAGAGTTACACCGAGGCAGTGATATGGCACATGCTATGCAGTTCCACAAAAAGAAATAGGTACTGTGATTCAGCTATCCATTGATAACATAACCCATTTTACAAGTCTATCAACCAACCAGTTTTAATTTCCCATGTGATCCAATATTAAGGAAAGCCCGCTGCAAAATAAAAGATGCTGGAAAGCTATAGTAGTTTTAAAAGACTTTTGAAAGCCCAGTAGAAGCACCCACAGTAAACCGAACGAAAATTTCTAAGATACTTGGAATGTGCACATGCAAATAAATATTAGTTTTGATCCAAGAAACAGTACATTAAAAATGTAAATGCACTATCATACTACTCCATTGACTTCCTCACAGGTGAGGAGGCAAGTAATTGATTGTATTATGTTGTTTAATTTAGTTCCTCCGTGAACTAACTGACTGAGACTGACAATGTGCAAACGGAAGTTTTGAGAATGGAAATGCATCTGAGAAGTTAACACTGCATACAACTTGCATCATGCCACATCCTCCTAATTTATATTATCATGGAACATATGCCTCTCAAAAATATATGACATGCCAATTTGGGTGTGGATAAGTTAGTTTTGAACTTCTCATGTTACAAAGGAACAAACCATGCTGGCAAGGGAGAACTCTAAGACTTTCACCATCTTTATAATCTTCAAGACAAATGGAACAAGTTTCTCTTGCATTATGGCCATGAGGACAGGCTGAGCTGAACAAGATAGAAGGAAGAACATTGACCAACTTGGGATCGATGACTGGAAGGTGATGGTTAGAATGTTGCATATATAGACGGCGATAACGAGCAATGAGTAGCGTGGTCAAGGCAGATAGTATCACAAAAAGAGAGATGATAGATATCCATAACACAGTCCATGCTGCATCTTCAATTGACGGGCTGATGCAGCATTCTCCTTCTTCCCCAGTGGCATGATCTCTCAGAAAAATCCCGGCAGTGTTAGAAACAAATACCGCATATATGTGAATGCCCTTTGAATTTCCAACCACTGGACACAAGTGCACAAGGAGTCAGCTAATTATATCACTATGGGTAGAACTACACACAAAATTGTGAATTCTGAAGAGGAAAATTAAGCTGCAGGCAGATATAAAAATACCAATAGCACCCCACACATAAAATCTTTAACAAGCCAGAGCCAAAAAAAAAGAAAAGAATATAAGGAAGTACATAGCACCATAAATTTCAATCAGCCATCGCGGGCTCTATGCTAAACGAGAACATTTCCAGCTTCATATCTTACTCACATGCTTATGTTTCCATAGGAAATTCTCCTTTTCTATGGATTATTGTATGCAGGAAATGTAAGTTTCCATGGAGTTCAAACACAAGATATTCTTCAGTTCAGAGATAAGATGAGATTGGAGGCAGGCATAGAGTCTGGGTTCATGTACAGAACATTGTTGTATCAGCATGTAAGATGGGAGGCAAAATTCATGTGTCAGAGGTTGCTGAAACTTTTGAAGTATTCATCTTTTTGCCAAATGGAAGCTTAGTTTATCTACTCATAACAGGTAAGTGGGAGATGTTTAAACTCCCATGATTCCATTCTTGTACTCACTGAAGTGATTACAAGAACATGTTGTTTTAAGTACTTGAGAGACTAAATTGAACCGCATATGAGATTTTACAGGGAAAAAAATTTAACATATTTGGCTCATCTTATTTTGTTTGATTGTTAGAAACAATTTCAGTTAGGCATGGTAAGCCAATGCACTGTCACAAAGAGCAACAAGAGGAAGAAAAAGGTGAAGCTAAAAGGTAAATAGAACTCACTGGAGACTGGACTCCTATTTTGTTTATCATCATACACAATGGCCGCCTGATATCCACCAACTTGAGCGTTCCTGACTTTATCTTCAAACACACAATTACCCCTTCTGATCAAAACAAACCTGACTGTTGTACCACCTGTATAGCTGACCTTCAACGGGGAGCAACCATCCGGAGGATCCGCCACAAACAAGGCTCCGCAAATTTCAGTACCGTTGATTACGGCAGCTGCAAGATTCACAAGACATATTCAGAAACAAAATGATGATGAGAATTCGACAAGGGTAAATGTGGCATACAGAATCTGGCCGGAGTGTTGAAGAATGATATCGGGTAGGGCCTCAGAACGACGACGGCGGAAACCGAGCGTAGAACGTAGCAGAAAAGCACTGAAATGTACAGCAACCAGCTTCTGCTCGCATGTGACGACTCCATCGTCTCTCTCTCTCTCTCTATCAGCTGAACCTGTTCTTCAACCGCTACAACTTCTCGCTGGGTGGATTGATGAGAGACTAGAAGTTGGTTGGACCGGGAGTGAACCGAGAAATTATTTACTGGTCTTCTTGTTTCAAATTGAACCGAGAAGCTGCCGGTTCGGATTTGATTTGATTTGAGCGAGTCCACTCGCAGTTGAAGTGTGTGACAATGGAGGCCGACAATCCGATGCCGAAGGCGTCGTCTCTCAGATGGAGATTGCTTCGGGAAGCCCTGCTTCGACGAGGTCGCTCCTGTACTTGCAGGCACTATTGGGTTCTGAATCAGTTATCCTATTTCATCTGGTTTAGGGTTTGTGTGATTAATCTTAATCTACAAGATATGTTATAGCGAGGTCTCGATTTGATGTGGAGTTTGAAATGTTGTAGGTGATCATTCTTGTGAGACGAGTTTGAGCCGTGTATCGAGAAGGGCGACGAATGGATTCAGTATGATACCGTTCCATCTGGTCGATCAGCCTTCTGTAGCGGACGTGGATGAAAAGTTTAATGATGCCTGTTTCTGCTACACATTACCAGTGGAGGGAGTTCCCAAGCTTTACCTAATGTGACATCTTCGCAGAATTTATCATAATTTTCTGTTTTTTGGAATTCGTACTCACATATAAATTGGTTGCTGGATAATTTGTTCTCAGGCAAAGAGTGGACGTAGGTGCTCGACTTGAGGACTTTGAGGTCTGTAATAGATATGACATTGACAACACAGGTCTTGTATGTAAGTCTTATTTCTGTACCTGTAGGCCATCAAGGGTTCAATACCATTGAAATCTGGATACAGAATTGTGTCTTTGTTCTGTACATTGTGTGGTATTAGAAATAACTTGAGTGTAAAAATGAAATAAAATTGACAAAATTTTTATATGTGAAGAGTTTAGATGCTAGGTTAAATTTCAACTGTTTCAGTTACCTTTTTTATCCTCGCATGTGTTACGAGAGCTCCTTTAACTTATGGTGGCAGGTCAGTGGCCATCAGAGGATGTTCTTGCTTATTTTTGCATGATGCATGCTGATATGTTCAGGTTATACTCATCTCTGATGCTCTCGATTGAAAATTACATACATTTAGGGTTTAGCCTCTTTAGTATGTCTTCATCTATATTGAATCCCTCTTCTTACTTTGTGATAGTCTCTGACATCATTAGTTTGTGCATTTTATCTTTATTTCCTCACATTATTTGCCCCGAAATACAGATCTAAAAGAGTTATCGAGCTTGGTTCAGGCTATGGCTTAGCTGGTTTAGTTGTCGGAGCAGCTAGTGATGCACTTGAGGTTGTTATCACTGATGGAAATCCTCAAGTAGTTGATTGTATCCTTAAGACTGGCATTGAAAACACTAAACAGTCTCGAATGGCCTTTAACTTGCAAGTCGTGGTTTTTTGATAAATTCTGCGCTACCTAGCTAGCTTTTTTTTAATCTAATTTCATACATTTTAGTTTAAGTTCATGCTATTTTTCTTTAACATCCAGATATACAGCGTAACATACATTTAAACTCGAAAGCAATAGGTGGAACGAAGATGAGCTGTATGACTTTGCACTGGAATCAGGAGTATGCATCAAGCCTTACAGGCACTTTCGATGTTATCATTGCTAGTGATTGGTATTGTCCCTCTCTAATCTGTGTGATGCATTATACTGATCCTTGCAACAGAGAAAAAACTTTTTCAAATTTATGTTTAAAATAAGAAGAGAAGCTACACTCATTACTGCCTACAAGGAACTCTGATAGCCTTCTTTATACTGGTGGCATTTCCAATTATACTTGCCTGAGCTCCACTTTCATTTTTTGAACCACTTTTATGTTCAAAAAGTCTTTTACCGCAACGCGGAAGGGATTATTATTGAAGAAATTTGCATATCATATACTCAAAAAGCAGAGAGACCCATCTTCGCCTGTACTGATGTAAAAACATATGCACGGTAGCTTACAGTAACCCTTCTGTGCCCCATTGTGTATTGCAGCACTTTCTTCAAGGAGTTTCATAAGGGGCTTGCACAGACTGTGAAACTGCTCTTAAAGGAGGGACCCTCTGAAGCTTTATTTTTCTGCCCAAATAGAGGCGATACATTAGACAAGTTTCTAAAGGTAGTCGAAGAATGTGGAATGCATTTCAATGTCACTGAAAACTACGATCCTGAAGTGTGGAAGCGTCATGGGGGCTTCATGAATGGGGATCCTGCATGGCCCAATTATGCAAAAGATCATTGCTACCCTTTATTGGTTAGACTTACATTGTGAACACTTACTTGTACTTTTGTCATGTAGCATGTTAAGTAACTTCTGTTTTATGGTGTTGCTATTTCCCACATATGCAGTGGATATTGTGAGCAATTTATAAATTTGCTTCTCTTTGAGCACGACTGAGATTACTACTGTCATCCTACTTCACTCTTCTATAGGTAGCTTCCATCATTATCCTACTTTGCTCTTCTGGAGGCAAGGACAAATAGCTTTTGACTACATAATTGGCATTTGTTTCTATTTCTTAATTTCTTTGGCTGTAGTGATGTTATTATATGTAAGCGGGGTTCTTTTATGTGCACAGAAATGTTATAGATTGAGTATAAAACAGTGATTTCTCTCCACAATTGCATAATGATGATGTGTGAACCATTTCTCTCTGGGGCAGTGATATAGATCTGATATAGACCTTTATATATGTTATATTATGAGGTGATATGTTACATAACAAGAAACACCTCTCTCTTTCCGGATAATCAGTCAGTCCAAAGGAGAGGTATTTGGAGGAAGAAATTAAGATTCCTCAACCCATCCATAATCATTGTCAAGAAGTGTTAGAGGTAGTCTCTTAAACCTACTTTGCTCAACGAGCAAAGATGTTACTTCTTCAGACTCCTTTTCAAAATTTGAATGGAACTTTTTGAGAAGAGGTCTTAGAACTGACGAACGATAACTTTCAAGATCCAGATACAAAATTAGCTACTCAAATCCTAGAGGAGCCAAGTGACAACTGACAAGCATGCTACCACTTCAAATCAGAAGAAGGATAATGAGCTTAAGGTGTTTAAAGATGACCCAGTGGATCAAGCGGAGGAACCAGTTGCTTCAGTTGTTTAATATTTTAGGAGTATCAGATTGTATCATAATAACCAAATTACTCATACCACAAGAGCATAAATCTTTACCCGATACATATTCATCTTAAAGAACATCTCAATAAGCTACAGGAGCTGAAAACTATAAATACTTTTTCTTGTTGAAATTGGGGAATCCACCATGAAGATTCATCACATGAAGGATGATTTGGAGCTTGAAAAAATGGCGAGACCGAAAAACCGAAGGTAAGCAATTGGAATGCAGTGACACCGAACCACCTTAGCTTAATATTATGTAGACTTTGTGGATGTCTTCCTAAACAAGGTGAAGGAAACTTTAGTCATGCAAGATGAGATTTCAAGAGAAGAAGTGAAGGTTGGCACACCAATAAATTTATACGAAGATTTGACTTTTAGTGTCCCAACAAAACTAATAGAGCTTGGAGCAGCCAAGAATATACATGGAATTAACAAAGTGGGGGCGCATTACATTTGACACTCCATATGAGGATGTCTTCATACTCATATCTTCTCAGCCTCAACACAATGTTTTAACTGATGCATTACATTTTCTAAGGGGAAGACACCTAGAGAAGAAGGTCCGTCACAAACAATAAGCCAATATCAAACAAAGTGGACGGCTCTTCAAATGGGATTTCAAAGTTATTGAATACCCCTCTCAACATGTTCGAGGCCTCTTGAGAATGGACCTATACAGAACTTCTTAAGAGTGATTTACAAAATCAAACCTTACATAAGTCTTGCACAAGACATTAAGCTTTACTTTTACGGGAAGTAACCTAATTGGTTACTTTATTTTCTGCATAAAAAGTAGCATTAGATTAGTTTAAATGAGTTTCTGGAATTCAATAAATGTCATTATTTCACATCTTATGTGTGAAATCACTGAAAATCACTATTTCATGCATAAAAACTAAGAATGTGGTCTTGAATTGATAGAATGATATAGCACAAACAAGATATTGAGCAAGAGCCTAAGTATTGAATTGAAATCTTTTCTCTTTTTATTTAGCTAGTTTCTTAAAAAAAAATATTTGATCAATAATTTTCAAATTAATGGACATATTTTCAAAAATCATTATTTATATTGTATTTTCTGGTGACCCTATTCTCTATTTGAAAATTTTATTTGTTATGTCCTCTTTTGCAAAAAATTTCAAGTGATATTTCTAAGTGGTAAGTATGAAATGATTTTATCATTTAAAATTTACAGATAAAAAAATCTATTAACAAAAAAGGGCAATAAAAAATCTCTTAAAAGAGAAGACCGGAAGCCAAATTAATTTGAAAATCACATAAGAAATTAAGATTAAAATTAGCTTTCACTCTTGAACTTGGCATTGATTTGAGCATTTACTATTGGGAAGAGATCTCTCCTTAACACGGGAGAGAGTTTTTCAGTTATTTTATACAAAAAGACTATTATATCCATATGTATCACCTTTTATCTGTTCTTTTGCACAACAATGAAGCCTCTCTTAAGCTTCCACCCTCTCCATCTGACTGGCCACCGATTGAGGGGTGTAATAAGATAAGTCCGAAATAGATGTTTGGAGTACAAGAGTGGGGATTTAGACTAAATTGGATACTACGGTTGGTGCAATGATGGTATGTACGAAGTGGAATTTGGCCGGGGAAGGATAAAATGTGTGACAAGTAGTGGCTTCAGCGTCAGTAGCTCAGTTCATAAATCTATGTTTTTGAATTTGACTGTGTTGGTTGAGACTCACGGGGAAACATAGTTGAAGCTTGGATTCACAACCAAGAGTAGCTTCCACATGTCCATAAGGCCAAATAAGATGGAGAGTATAATCAGGAATAAGTCCACCAAAGTCAAGAAATAAAACAAATCATTTGTTTTCATGTTTCCAGGATGAATCACATAATGTTTCACATGTAACATCAAATCTCAGGAAAATAAAATAATAACAGTATTGATGTAATATTTGTGATTTAAAGACTGAAGTGAAATTTTTTATGAATAATTGGAAAACATTAGCAGTTGATGCGCATAGAGTTGAGATCTGATTGAGTAGGAGATCAAATGTTTGTGTAATCTACATGTATATATGGAGCAAACAGTTTAGGAAGGAACTAGGTCTTCTTTCAGGGATTAACTCCCATGTCCTTGTAGAGATGATCATTGTTATGGATCTGTAGCAAAGCAGTAACACACACTCTTTTATAGTCTTCCTTGGCAAAGGTGGAAGTGCTCTTCCTCCACTCCATCATGTCACCTTGTATCTCTTTTATCGCATGCAACTTGAAACTACCAGTGAAGAAATTAGAGAGCTAACGAGCTTTCATTTTGCAAATGTACGAGGTTGCATGAGTCACAAAATATAAAAGTATTGCTAGTTGTGGAATTCACGTATGGATGCATTCTCTGCTCAAAGGCCTAATGAGTTAGCTAACAACACGGTTGTTGAGCTGTCCTATGCAAATAAATTTATAAGCATGTGTTCACTAGTTATCAGTAAGTATAGGATTGATTTGTAGAGACTAAGTTATTGTCTGATTAACAACTAGAAAATTAGATAATAAAAAAAACTTCAAATCGGGGGATTTTAGTAATGACAATGAATAAAGAAATCAGATAGATAAGCATATAGTTCAAGTTGCTTCGACTTGTGAGATTGTTGATCAACGATATTAAAGATAAAATTTCATGCATTGAATTCAGCAAAATATACATCTCTAATCACAGACTTAAACTATTGCTCCTACTATACATTCATTATACTCTAAAGCCAGTGACATGAATTTTATATGTCTAACATGTATAGTAAATTGTCAACCTAGAAGCAAGACATATGCAGTTGTGCTACTATGGTTAGGAATTCAAACTAAGTTATGTTGCTTCCACAGAACTTGAAATATATTACTATATATGCTCTTATTCAATTGGTATTGCTCAAGCCCTCACAATCAAATCTAAGCGTCTAGGCTTCATGCAACGTTGCACTACACATACTAAGTTTGTCTTGCAATTCAATGTAATCATTTAGTTCAGCGTAGTAATAATATCAACATAAATAGAATTTATAAGTACAAATTATCTCACGACAATCATCAAATTTTGTAGCACCTGAACAACACAAGATATTCACTAAAGACCATAGACATAAACATGAAAACAAAGCAGGAATACTGCTTGCAATTAGACTCAAACCCATGCTAAGTCGTGCTTTCTTGTTGCTCTCCACTGCTTCTTGAAGATTGTTGCAGATTGATGATTTCATAGTAATGTCGTAGAAGTATGCGACGCTTGGTGGCCACAATATGTCTTTTTACGCTGCTTTAAACTCTCTTTATATAGGCATAGTTTAACTTAGAGCCAAGCTACATTTTTGGTGGCATTCTCTAATGTAAATCTTTAGGAGATAATGACAGGATTCAGACTTCTTTAGCTCATGAAAATTAGAATTGAAATAGGAGTCAAATTAGGAAGTATATCAGCCGAGAGAATTTGTCAGTGATTTTGGTTGATATATAATAAGAATCGAGCTCTGAATCCTTATAAACACTTGTAGATTATTGCACGCTCTTTCCATAACCTCTTGAAGTGCGTGAATCAAAAATCTAAAGTTACATGCCTCGAAACTTAAAAGGTTTATACAGATCAGATCATGAAACTACACCTCTCGCGCGTGTGTATCATGCGTGGCCAGCGACAATGTTATCTTCTTTCTTTCTTTGTGTGCCACGTGTCAGCCTGTTGCCACATCACCGGGCGCATGGTAGTTGTCCACTACACGTGGCTAGTGCACTTGGCTAACTTGTAGACTTCTGTCTGATTTCTTCATTTGTCTGAACTTAGCTCCAAGATTACTATTTTTAGTATATTCTCACATTTAAACCTAAAATAAGCTTAAAATATAAATACAATCTAAACCATTAAAAAGCACTCAAGAACAGTTAAGAGATAAGCAAGTTAAGCATAAATGAGACAGAATAATATGTTCTCACCAAACATTCCACACTAACCCTTGATCATCCTTGAGCAAAGAATAAAACTCAAGGCATCACAACAAACAAATGTATCTCATTAGTGTAGTTCAGTTTTTATATATCCTTACCTTGGTATAACTCATCATTCAAACTTGTGACGGAACTCACACACAACATCTAAAAAACAATCATGATTAAGGCAAATCACTAGCAATCAATCTTATTTAGCTACTCATATGCACTTGCTTTCACATGTTTCTACTCTTTTAAAGAATAATCAATAACAATGATTTAAATTATATGGACAAGGAAAAAACATGACTTAATAGTGATACATAAAACACTGCCTACCTTGACTAAATCAGAAATATGGGGATGCTAAACCGTAATTTTGCTCCATGTTAGTGGGATATCAGGTGGTGGTTTAGGACAACAGCTCATATTCAGAAGAGCTTGAGTTCAGACTTTATAAGCATTGTGAAAATATATGAATTTTCCTACAACTCTCTATCCAGCATGGCATATTTCTCTTTCTTTTTTATAAGTTTCTTTTAAAAAAAATTTCTCTATGATTTTTAATGACCTTTGATCGAGAGATTTTTTATTTCTTTTTTTATAAGTCATGCCTTCAAGAGAAAATAGATCACTCATATAACACAATTTTTAAAAATTGTTATTTTTAAAAGCATGAACTCACACGTAATAATTCTGCGCACTATTTCTTTGGAGGCGTGCCATCGGGTTCGTACTCGGCATATACCCTACAAAAGAATTTATATGAAACCCCACACTTGAACTTGACATTGTTAGTTTGGGTTAAATGTTAAAAAGAAAATAGAATCTATTTAATTAAAAGAAATACAAATAATGAGCGAAAATTAAATATATCTAGTTGCATCTCGACAAGCGCCCTTATTTAACGTCTCGGGCTCGGCATTACCTCCTTTGACGATCATGGAGGCCTTCTCTTTAGTACATCCGCAAACTTAGATGTGACCTTCTTGCTGCTGCCTTTTTTCTTGCACTTGCATGTTTGAAACTCATGTACTGATTGCGCATCTTTGCCCCTTTTTCAACATGGAGTTTTGCTCAGGTTTCTTCCTATCCTCATTAGGATCCTTCTTCCTTAGATCTGGTAGCTTCTTGGCCGCAGGTCTGTATTGTTGCGGCAGTGGTGGAACTGGTTGTTTCTTGTTATTGCTTTGTTCCTCCTTTTACCTTGGCTTCATTTGTATTTTAAGCCTATAAAACATAAGAAAATAAGTCATATTTAATTATTAGTTCTCATACCTGTAAGGACCAATGCAAGATCAGGTGGTTCGACTTCAATTTCCTTGAGCTCCTTTCTTTCAGGCTCTTCATATTCCTCCTTCATGGTGAATTCTCTTTGTTCCGAGGAGTCAAATATGCTCATATTCACTGTCTTGTTGCTTTTCAATAGATTTTCTAATTTCATTTTCTTAATTCTTATTTTTCTTTTCAAATAATAAGAATTACTAACCCTCATTTGTGCAGTAAAAGGCGCTAGTTTAATATAAAGAACGAAGGAACGTTCTTATTAGAATTTCAGCATGTGCATGACACACAAATTTGTTAGAGAATGTGGAGAGGCAATTGTTTTAGCGAGCTATACACTTGCCAAGTGACAGGATTACATATAGGAGGAGGACAAGGTTTACTGAAGCAAGATACAAGGAGTGACGCTGTATGTCAAAATATGTCGTCACTTTCACTCCCTTGTTATGAATTATGATCATGACCGGACGGATTAGTAGTAGCAACCAGGAAACCCATTAACCTGATGATGTTAATTTCCGGTGTATTTAAATGGCATATGCAGCATGAGCTAACCCTGTTCAGTGGCCTGCCAAGCAGCCTGCATCATCAAGTTCCCTTATTTGCATGGACTTCTCCAGTAAGAGCATGCCCACTCATTTCTGCTTCTTCCCACCGGCCAGAATACGCTGTATCTGAAGGCCTCTGCTAAAAGCTTGGTTATAGAGCAGCCTGGTCTGAAACTCGGACACGAATGGGAACCACGCCAGGACAGCTACAGGTGTAAATATGATAAGTCCATACATGTACTCGTACCCTCTCCCCAAAGCCTTTACTGATCCCCACATCCCCAAACCTTTCATAATCGGTCTGCATGCTTGTGAAATCTGCCAAAATATACACAGTCCAAATTAAATGAAATCTATCAGGGTAACCCAATCAATTAAGGGCTGTTTTGGCTTGGCAAAACCATGTACCTGGAGAATTGCCCATCCAGTCGGCAAAAAGGCAAGTAAGCTTGCGAATATGTCCCCCACTGTCAGACTGAGGAATGTGAATAGCATGACTATGATGACTATGGTACCGATGAACAAAAACAACTTGAGGAGTCTAAACATCAGCTGGAAATCAGCACTGAATTTCTTCTGTCCCAAGGACACAATCTGCAGAACCAGATACAGTATGGTATGAGATGCTTGAATATTAGATTTTGGATATATCGCAGATGCAGCAAGTTGGGAGTTTGATGAAAAACTAACCTTTAGGATGACCATGACAACTACAATGACAAGCCACGAGAGACCATAAACCTAGAACACACAGCATGTTGGATTAGGCAAAACAGTGGCTCATGTTCAGCAGGACATAGTCAGACACGAATGTGCGTGCATAATTTCATGAACATCACATGAATAATGGCCACGAAAAACACACAGATATTTGCCATTCAGTTGGCGTCATTCATGGAAAAGAATAAGTTAAGATACTTTAAACATTTTATGATTAGAACCTCAATCAACAAAAAGCTACTTTGTAGGCTCTCTCGAGCCAAACCCCTAGGCCTCGTGCCATTCCTTGTAGGCTTTCGAGCCAAACTCTAAGGCCTCGTGCCACACCCATGTAGGCTATCAGAGCCCTAGTTCCTTTGGACCATTATAAAAAAAAAAAACAAAAAAAACAAAAAGCTACTTACAATGATGCTTGTATTCCCTTGGGCAACGTGTAGATGATACACGATTCCATACTGATAGATGAAAAACCGAAGTGCCAGAATAATCTCCCAGAATCGTCCCCAGAACCCAGTATACTGAAGATGCTCCTGTTCCTCATCCCACCAAGACTCCCAGCTCTTGCTTGATGGCACTCCTATGCCTCCACGGCTACTTATCCATTTTGTCCAGTCATCCCAATCTTCCACAATTTTCTGCCATTCAAAACCAGATGGGTTGAAAAGGAAGGGAGCAAACAAGAAAGATGTCACCAAGAACCACATTGAGAAAGTGAGCAATGTATATGCAGTCTGATCAGGGGCAGCTGAGCCATAAATCTGATATGCTATCAGCAGCATCATCATCTCCAACCCTTTTACAAAATGGCTTCTAGAGTACAGTCTATAATTCTCAGCGAATTTTTCATGCCTAACCACGAAACCACGCCCAGTAGCCCTGTACTTGGCACCACCATGCAATATCGTGCGGCCAAAATAGTGAACTTTCGTGCCAAGTGAGAATGTAAAAAAAACAGCTGCTAACTGAAGCTGCATGATTATTAGTTCACTTAAGGCAGTCCTGAATCCTCTCTCCAGTCCAATTTCCATCACCATAGGCAATGCCATCAGCAAACCTATTTGAACTAGAGACTGTGAAGCCATTGCTGCTTTCAAGGGGTCATCTCCCCTTGCTCTCGCAAACTTGACAATTGACTGCTCCAATCCACTTAGTGAGAGGTATAGTTTCCCGTACAAGAAAGCATAGACTGTAAGAACAACCATCTGGACAGTGGAAAGAATCACTTGATCTCAGATAAGCATAACAGCTACCAAGTACGATAAAAACAAAATTGCATGTTTGTAAAGATCAGCAAAGCATATACTGTTCAACACCAATCAATATATAACCCAAGAACTTTGGAGGAGGAAAAAAACTTTATCTTAATTTCTGAAAGAAACGAGAATGACATAATACTAAAAATTTAGAGCTCGAAACAGGTTCAAAAAGAGTAGAACTGTGTGGTGCTGTACTACTACTGTTCTAAACCTTGAGAGATGCTAGCAACATAGAGAAGAAACTAAGCTCAGTCGAAGAGAATCTACAGTCATTAAAGATAGTAGCTTAAGTTACATCATGCAAGACATATTTAATCTAAAATGTAGCCAAGGATGCAGGTACAATTGCCATCTACAGTGGTGATGTCAAAATCTGCGGGTCAAGGGGGGTAAAAAAAAAAAAAAGAATTCTTAGGAGTGTTTTAAATGTTGATGAACTTCTTGTTATTTCTGATGTGGGTCTTGTGTTTGGAATGTGGCCAAACTTTACAGGGCACACTTTAGGGGCTTTTTACTTTTTTGAATGAACATAAAAAAAGAGTACTTATCATCAAAATCATGATAATTATTTTTAAATCTCCACAACAATCTTGGACCAACATTTATAATAACATTCACAAATTCTATAATGACAGAACTGGTTTCATGCTTGTATAGCAACATATCACGCAGACGCTGCCTTTTTTCAAACGATACTAATATTAGTAACAATAATAATCAGGTAACCATCTCATATTTGATTTTCAGTAGCTAGCAAACCGTAACCACATGGTTGAAGTAAATGAAGCTCCAATGTCATAAGATGATTAAAAAGTTGCTTCCTTACCATTGAACTGACATAGAATCCAACAGTAGTAAAGTAGCATGATAGCATGCGGAAAAAGTCAAAACGGTGGCCTAGTCGGTAGATATCCCGGCTGAGAGTCTGCTCCCCATTACCACAGGCCACTTTCGCCTCAAAGAGCGAAATTTGGTTTAGGCCTACATCTCGTCCTTTTCCTACTTGCATGTACTCGTGATGTGTGATATTTCCACGCCTCAAAGTTGAGTTAAAACCTGAAGAGATGAAGTACATTAATGATGAGACATGAAGCCGCATGCATGACCATAACAGAGTAATGTTCTCTCATAGTTTTTGGAATGCATACCCGCAAAGATGTCCTCACTAAGGTTTATGCCACGAGAAGCTTTGCTCATACCCCCACGAGTAATGTGGAAAATTCTATCAAACACATCTGGATGGCCGTAGTGGAACCGAATTCTGAACAAGTAAAGCCAATTTAGTGGAACTAAGCCTTTAACCATAGTTGTGAATATTATATTGAATCCCAGGAGAAGCAAATGTCAAGTTTGGAGCAGATAGTTCAAGAATAATTTGAGTAAAGCGTAACAGGAAAAGATATTTACTTCAGTGGTCTGGCAAGTACTCGTTGGCCGATGGTTACAAAGCTTGTTTCTTGGTTTGACATAAACCAAGCCAAAGAAGATACACTGCAGCAAAGATATCATGTAAAATGAAAAAATATTTTTTGACTTCAGGAATACTGCAACAGATCAACCACATACCTTCCAGTGAAAACATGCTCACGAACACCTAGAATTGTCGGTGGTCGTACTCCATGATCCTCGTTAAACTCTTCCAACAGATTGCGCATCTTGAAGGCTTCCTCTAAATAGTTGTCCTGAAAAGTAGTCAGCCAGTAGCTAGTCTTATTCTAAATATGCCTCAGCATCTGGTTTGTCTTGCCACTTTGGAAGACATTTTGTAAATATATCAGTCAATCAGTTACTTGAGGCTGTAGCCTTTTATTTGAATCAATATACACCTATTTGTTTTTTTTTTTAAAAAAGAAAATTATGCACAAACTCGACCACCATAGGATTCAAACTCCGGACCTGGACGTGGGGATAGTCATGAATGACACCTCACCATATTTACCGTGAAGTCTCACCCATGTTGTAAGTATACTCCTATTTGATCTTGAAATAAACTGTTAAAAAATAAAAACTTCAAACTACCTGGTTCATGTCAATAGCCTGCAGTGCTTCTCCTCTTGTGAAAATAATAGCATGATTCTGGTTCTCAGGTTTCCCTTCTCCTATTTTAGCTGCCCCAGGTAATTTTATGCGATAAATTTCCTTCAAGAAGAGCCAGTGGACAGACAATTGCTTTTGTTAATTTTACAGTTAAAAGATGTTGCTAGGGACAAGTCATAAGTTTAAATCTTCCTTTCTGTTCTTTCACTATGAAAGGCACTTTTAATGGCAAACATTAGAATTAAGAGACAATCCTTACCTGATCAAGATTGTCAACAGCTTTCACCAGTACAGAATAGTATACTTTCTGTGACTTTGAGCTACTCTCTCGTTCTTCTACTTCGTCGATGTATGCAACACGAAGAGATGGGTTACTGCATGTTGAGTGAGTGATAAGATCACATATGCTATGAATAAGTAAGGAGTATTTAATAGATCTATCTGATGAGCACTATACCTAATAGATACTTACTTGACCATTAAATTGAGAATATCTGTAGCATGGCGATCTCCACTCCGCTTTTGATTACCATAGTTCTGACAAGTAGCGACATATGTAAATTTCATATCAGCTACGGCTTCCAACTGGGCATGAGTGGATCTCTGACTCTTCTTGTCTTCCTCAGTTGGTTCTGTGATAGCTTTATAACCTTTCGATATTTCTAATGAACATTAAAAAGCCAGTTTAGTAAACCCATAATGTGTAAAGTTTACCCGATATATGACTTAGATTAACATTGTTATACTCCTATCTAAAAAAGAAAACAAAAAAAGAACATTCCACTTCAGTGAGCCAATGACCAAAACCTTAGAGATTTCGAAACCTATTTTCTTGGATTTCAGGCACTAATACCTTCCTCATTTGCCATGTCAAGGAAAGCTTGCAGCTTTAAAGCCCTTCGATAATACATCATTCCTCTCACTACAAAGCCAGATTCCTCATTATAATTCTAGGAAATAAATATTAGAGTAGATTGATAAGAATGCAGGCACTAGATACCTGTCCTGCAAAGTGTCTGTCCTCTAAGGGAGACCCAATGACGAAGCTGCAAAATATTCTCATCATTTTGCCAAACCTCACTGTCAGTTTTGCAGTTGAGGCGCTCCAAGAAGTTTTTCCATTCATCTGGTGAATATATAATTTGATTTCACAAATCAGTCATTTTCTCAAATCTTACACATTTAGATACCAATGTGAGATTTAAATTGCAGTGTCAATATGTATTAGATATACCTGGGAATATCTTTTGCAGATAAAAGATGGTTGAGACACCATCCTCATTCTCCGACTCAAGGTCACTTCTGGAGTAAACAGTCTCCTCGCTATAATATGGAGTCAAGACACTACACCCATTGCAATACAAAAGTTAAATAAAGCTATTGGCCATCTCTATACCTTGGAAATTAAGTACATTACAATTAATAGTAGCCTTTCTATTTGATACTTTAGCATGATACATTTTGTGGTCAATCATGTTTCTGTTATAGTTGAACAATGAACAGCATAATATCTCACGTGGCAGGAACTTCAAAATGTTGAATGGTTTTCTATAATCCTATAAGTTATTATACATGTCTGCATTCTGGCATGTATGCTTTTTGGAAACCTGGGGAACCATATCCCTTTGGGGCCAGCTTAAACTCCACAAAGAGCCTCCCCATATTCTGGCATGTATTTTCAAACCACGAGAAAAATAGAAAAGGAAAAGAAGGAGCCGAAAAAAATGGATTGTCAGCCTTACCAGTGACCTAACCCAAATTTGCTGGAAACAATTCACACTTAATGATCCAGAAGTGAAACAACACACTTTTTTTATATTTCTAAACAAACAAAAAGTGAAATAGTACAAGTTTCAACAACACTAATTATTAGTGTTGTATGCTTGTATCCAGATTTCAACTTATGCAGCATATATGTCTCTGTATTAATAATAATGTATGGAACACACCTGAAAGACAGCATCTTACGGACACGCGGAGCACGTGGCATTTCCATAAACAATGAATTTGTAAAGAACGCAATCCTTCTGCGAGCTTCGAGATTTGTTGGTACATCGACAGCGGATTCTTTTACAGTCAGAAGGAGATAAAGACGACTAATCTGCAATGTCAGTAACATCTTTAGGATTTGTTGTACATAAAATATGTGAGCAAACTTCAGATTTGTGCAATTACCTGTTCATCCCATTGTGCTGTTACAACAGGAGGAAAGACCACTGCTGGCTTTGGATCAGAGCCCGCGAATAATTGCCTTGCGTCTTTGTTACTATGGCCAAGTTCGACCAGTTCACTGAAAAATAAATTAAAGAAAAGAAGGGCAAGTTTTTAGATTAACGCACAGAGTGGCCTGAAACTTTGTTCCGATGTTAATGTAGCTTCAGTGACATACCGGTTCTCATTAACCATCATGTCACGGGTAACAACCTCAAGCATGTCTTGCAGTAGCAGCACAACAGTATCGCGTTTGCTTGAATCACTGTCTTTCTGAGAAAAACAAATAAATGACTATCATATATATGTCTGACTGACATGAAAGAAAAACATTTTGTCGCTTGCAGCTTCTAAAATGACTAACCAGAAGCTCCACCAGTTGCACAAACTTCTTGCAAAGAGAAGGTAGGTGAACCATTCTGAAACTTGCCAAAAACGTGTTTTTGGAAAAGCTATTTTCAATCTCTCTGATGATGATCCCAATTATCCTGTTGCAAAAGAAATAAGCTAATGTTTATCTATCTAGAATTCCAAGGAAAGCCACAAATCCAGAGATTAATGCTAAAACAGAGTGAAGTTCAAATTTTCTTCAGAGAGATAACTCTGAAGAAAAAAGTCAATAATTCAAAACAAACGGGGTCATATATATGCACATATTCAGAGCAATATCTTGTTGAAAAATTAAATGCGCCCAATAGATGTTATATTTATCAATTCCAGAACTTAAGTTACTGAGCATTCTATTATATGTTCAATTGTTCATATATCAGATTGATACTGTCCCAAGCAAAAGCAGTGAAAGTTTGTCAAGTCAGCTTTTTATTCTATGATTCAAGTCATGTATGAACTCAGCGATTCAATGATTTAACTTGAGAAAAATGCATAATAAGGTAAAGTCTTGTACATAATGGATGAATTAAGGTGTTCAAAGAGTTACATGTGCACAGGCATGATAATATCTGTCCAGAACAATAGTAAGGAATCCAATGCATAAATGGATGGAATGTGTTCAATGAAATCATTACATTATAATGTGCTGTTGATAGAAGAAATGGTAAGGGTCTTGCAAAATTTATGTTTTTAGATGCTGGTTTTTATCAAAATTGAAAAACGCATTTATTTCACGCACAATATATTTCAGGAAAGATGTGCAAGAAGGATGTCATGGCAGATGAGTAGTGTTGGTGCAAACCTTTTCTCATTTTCACCAGCCACCAATGTGTTAAGGACGAGTTTAAAAGATTCGTAACATTCAATCACAGCACATTTCATATATTCATCTGCACATATGCGCCTCCAAAGGTCTGCATCTTTTCCACGGAATTGGGCAGCCATGTCTAGTGCTATAGGGATCTGAGAAAGGTAGATCGTAAAAATATAGGAACTTTAATGACAGTGAGATGTTAATTTTTAATTGAAGTATGAATTTAACCTTGCTAGCAAGCAGAAATGGGGGCCACTGAATTATTTTTAAGCTGAGATCTGACGAATACGGCACTAACAACAAGTCCATCTCTCTGAATGAAGGAAGCCAGTAAATAAAGAGACTATGTATGTATCATATAAAAAAGGCTACAATTAGTGACTTAGTTTATCATGGCCTTACTTATCGCTTATGAGATCTTCTTCACGGAAGCTGCATATTATTTCATTCCACAGTTGTGCAAATTTAGCAGCTTCACTTCTCTTACTAACAGGAACCTAAGCACAATGAATGATTAGTAAACATGAATCTAACATGCTTCAGGACAGAATAGAGATTGAAAGGGACGGAGTGCTACCTCTGCAAATTTCTTTGACAAAGAAAATCCCCTTTTCTTCGTCTTATCTGAGGGCACCAAACATGAATTGAACGCACCAGGTAAAGATTGGAATCTTTGCCTTAGCATGCCCAAAGTCCGTATCTGAAAAAGTCAGAAAAGATGAGTGCTAACTGCTATGTAAGTTGTAATATCAGTTTCATGAGCAACCTTGACAGTGTCTTGACAATCATATGAAACTGTTCGTGTAGTACAAGCAGAAGTATACCCACAAAAAACATAATATTATAGTGACTTTCTAGTATACTGATTATGAACAGACCTCGGAATCACATGACATCAATTAAACATTTGGTCAAGCCAAAGAAAACCCAGTACAAAATTCGTCAGAGGTTAAACCTGTGCATCACCATTCACTTGTATGCAAGGAATAAAACTTTTATACCAAATACGATACCTACGTTGTGGTCTTATATGCTAGTTATCTCTTGGTTCTACCCAAATAGTATAATTGTACCTGTTTTTTAAAAACTTGGAGAACACCAGTATAATTACACTATTATTATCCGAGATCATTCTGATCTCATGACAAAGTCATCAAATGGTAAAAATCAGGGAGCAGAAAAACTTCTGAATGTGCTAAATCAAATTACAGCAATTCAAGTTTCTAAATACTTAGTTGAACGGACCTTCAACTATTCAACTATGCTCCTCAATTGAAATTTCAGTACAATAATCTTTGGTATACTAACCTAATATTACTTTCTTTAGTGAAATAAATAAAATTATATTGAACTTAAATCATTAAACTTCGTTGAAATTAATTTCGTAGAATAATCTGAACAGCTTACTTGGGCCTTACTACTGCACATATCCTACAAAACTAAAATGATAAGGATTCTAAGTACACTTTTTTCATTTACCAATGTTTCAATAATACGCGTTACTAGATGACGTCACAATATATAAACTGGAATTGACTAAAATTATATTCCCTTTGATTCATCAGAATCGAAGAAAATTCAAAAACCATCTTTACCCCAGAAATGAAAATCAGGCCTAAGTCTATAATGAGTACTTAATTGTAGTGCAGCATGAAACCATGTGCCAAAAACCTTTCAAATACACACCGCGGCAGTAATAAGTGCTAAATGCAGAATGAACTCTTTGTCAAATAACAGCTGGGATAGGATAATATATATGTTGATGACAGGAATGTCAACTACACAATTCATGTGGAAAAGGATACCTCCCCAAGACGGTCAAAAGCCCCTATAAAACCTCCATATATGGTTGAGAAGATTGAATACCATATTTGAGTGTCCATAAAGTATACCTACATCCAAAAGTATTTGTAAGATACACCTCCTTAATGTTTTTGGAGATACACAGACAATATCTCCCAGCAAGAATTCACGGAGGTATAAGAAGTAAAGGTAGTATTTAAAGTAGACCAACCAAGATGACTGGAGCCCATAGTGCAAAAAGTGCCCCAAAGTTGTATTTTGCTGCATCGAAAAGGTTGAGCAATTTAGCATGCTATAGAAACGTGACCATTTATATGTGGCGACATAGAAATAGAAATGAAATATACCATGAGGGAAAAATTCATGCCATGTATACTGGACATGTTTGATGTCCATTATATCTTTCGTCGGCTTCACTAGAGGTTTAATCTGACAAAAATTGAGGAGTTGGAAAGCCATAACTATAGACATAGAGTTGCCAAGCTTGAAGGAAAAAATCTCAAGATCAGTAAAAGTATATAAACTGTGATATTACTTGGATAAAGTAGCTGAATGATAATTTTGACGACAAAAGCAGCAACCAGAAAATGGTGTACCTAAATGCAGAGGAAAATTCAATCATCACGCTAAATTTCAGGTAAACATTATTTATATAGAATTCGCCTGTTTCTTTTTGATATATGAAATTATAATGTGGATTTTCCGTTACTCACTTGATGAGCTGAAATTGACTTTCATGCATTCCTCTGCCAACATATATCCTTGGCTGTGCAAATGATAAAAAATCATGTTTGTAAAGACTTGGGTAAGTATTACATATCACAAAACAGTACCGGAAGTTCACAGATGAATTGTATCTAACAGCAATTGCGTGATATGGAAAATAAGATCACCAAAACTGAGCCTTGCATGCATTTTTTATTGTAAATCCTAGGTCTATTGCCCTACTCTATGAATCTGGGTCAATGGGTGTTATGGTTAACAACAGAGGGCATTCAAAAGAAAGTAATCTTTTTGCAAACGCAGAATGTGTGGTCAGTTAGAAACAATACAGATGGAGCTAAATATGTGTGCAAACACTAGTTGATGAAGCTACAGTCAGTTGCCCTGACATGGTTTCACAGCTGCCAGACATACATAAATTATCAGGCTCTACTAAATTTTATCTGTCTCAAAAGCTACTTGACGCATAAGATTATAATTAAGCTACTGTCAACTGTCAGGAAATAACAACGGATTGAGATAAAAGAGCTAAAAAGTTTACCAAAAATCATAATGCAAAGGATTATACCTGTGACCACCATAATAGAAACCTGATAATATGCCAATCTGAGTTCTCAATCCAACGACGAAGCATAGGGAAAATGAACAATAGTGCTGCCAGTATATTTGGGATTACGTAGATAGCAATAGCCATAAGATACAAGGCAGGAATTTTCTTTGCTTGGGGGAGAAACGAAAGAACGCCTTTAAGTTGAGCTGGAAGGGAAACTGGGAAGGAACTGAAATAACACAAAACAAGAACGACTGCCCATGCGACACTGACAATTATCTTCAAAATGTTCCGTAGGACATCAGTGAATTGCCACCTATGGTATCCCGGGAAATTCAAGAAAATGTCCAGAAAACCTTAAGATAAAAAACGTGTGTCAACATCCATGTCGTATTAGAAATATTAAAATCTGCTCTGTACAAGCATTCATATACACGCGGCTCAGTGTAAAAACAGATTAGATTTGATGAAAACTGAGCTACAATCCTTGAAACCTGTAAAAAAACCATTTACCAAAAAGAAAAAGAACAGCATGCTTTAAGATCTTACCAAAAAAAAAAAATTTAGTTCAAGTCTTTTCATCAATGGTAGGCAACAAACATAAAAGAAGTATTAACAGACAATTATCACCCCATGCCAAAAGAGTTACTGATAATACTGTCTAGAATTATTAAACTACTTTTGCTGCAATAGACCAAAATTAATATTAAACAGATTACCCTACTTTGTAAGACTCTCAGAAAGGAAGCCGTCAAGAACACACTGGAAAGCGCAAGGAGTCCTTCCTTTTGCTGAATAAGTTCCATCAGGGGCTTATTCTTCCATGCAATAATCCCCATGAGCTGCACCAGGAAATAGAAAAAACATTATAACAGTCATTTAACTGTTGGGGCGAACTATTGTGACTTCTTCGTCCTGATGAAAGACTACCTGTAAAGCCAAAATATAAAAAGTCCATAGACGATCGAAGCTTCGAAAGATATGCCAAAATGATCTGGTCTCAACGAAGTTTGATTTTCCTGTGCTTTCAGATTTCTTACGGGACGCTTGTCTTCCCTGCAGTTCAGATGCATAATGCATTAAGAGTGCAGCTAAAGACAAAGCACTCTTCTACATCATTATCCTAATACCTGTGTTATGTCACGAGTTGTTTTGAAGAAGTCACCATCATCTCGCATCGGCCAGCCCAAAGAAAAGCAGTCTGAAGACCTGCAGTGCAAGATAACCTTGTAACAAATGAGAATCACACATTTGGACTGCGGCATTCAGTTAAACTTCAAAGCCTTGAAGAAGTACATACCAGAAATACTCATTTAGGTCATCATAGTTGCACCAAGCTGAATGGGGCGCTTTTCCATTGTTACACTTCTTGGCTTCCTGAAATATTATTAGGCATGATTCAATTTATGCAGGAAAAGGGGGTCTATAAAATGGAAAACTTAATGTGTACATCTACCCTCATCTACCTTGTCAATGACTTTATAAATCGGTGTTATAACCTTCCGCAGGAAAGCCTCGTCATCACCTCCATATGAAGGCTTTATGTTTTCACCAGTAACAATACTGACATTTCCAGCCAACAAACCATGGAGTTCATATGCCATCTGGAAGTTGACCAGTGAACACAGTATAGCACATGTAACACATGGTAACCCAATAACGGTAAGAAACAGGGCCAACTGGGAACAGTGTTTCTTACATTATGAAAGATATAGCATAAGCATTCTGGCATAAAACGGACATTAGCTGCTTCTCCCCAGATAAGAAGGTACAAGCCCATGTACAGAATTTTTCTTTGTTGAATTTCCTGTTGGCCCTGAGGAAGCCTATAATCACCAAGATATTTTAGATGCAAATTAAAAATACAGCTTTTTTAAAAGTGAGGTCATGATATTATCACATAATAATACAAAAAAATCATCTCACCGTAAACTGTGTTTTCTTCCCAAATATTTGCACCATGTTTTGTAATTTTTGAAAAGGCTGCTCATAACTGCATTTACAGCCCGGTCATCAAGCTGCACAAGAAAAGCTCAGTTTATGCTTGGATGTTGGAACACCACACAATCAAGCAATACGATGAGATAGTAGTGCATACCTGGTTAAGTGGCTCAGGTTTAGGATCAAGCCTTATGTGTTGATTTGCAAGAAGTAAAATCAAATGCTCCCTCTGGTTTCTGACATTATCTCTCTGTGAATACCACAATAAAAGTAGACTAATAAGTTAGTGCTTAAAACCTAAAACAGTTCTGAACCAAAATAGTTTAAAATATTAATTCGGACTATCCATGCCTGGAATCCAAACATAGCCCTCAGCCAATCGAGAAGATCCAAGTCTCCTGCTTTCTGCCCTTTCTGCTCGAACGATGGAGGCCAGTTCAGGCCCCGAGTATTCCATAGTGCAGCTACAGCAGCCTTAACCTGAATGTAAAATGAGCACATATATGCGCGCAAGCTTTTATAAAGCATCACCAAATAAATGGCAATCTGTAAATGTTGAGTACCTCTTCAAGCTGCATGATACATTGAGAAGCGCCAGCAGAATCCAAAGGAAGAATATTATACGGAGCATAGATTTCCTTCTTTTCTTGAACATCTCTTGCAGCCGCAATAATCTGCTCATGCACTTTCCATTTCAGAGTGCTCACAAAAGCCTATGAAACAAATTACGAAGAAGGAAACAAACAGTTCAACTGTCTTCTTGAAAGTCGAACTAACCTCTGGAGCAACTTCTTCAACCTTCTCAGTTTTGTTGACAGCACAAAGTACTTCAAATAATACTCCAGCAGCCTGATAAGCTTTACCAAGTTGGGCCCTGTTGTAACATTTGGACCATTACATCAGCGCAGATACTGAATAACCAAATTCATTGAGACCAAAAGAAGTACTAGCGTAATGTACCTGTCTGCCTGCTCTCCCTGGTCTAACGCCCGGACATATTTCTCATAGTATTGGGAATAGAAACTCTCAATTTCTCGTGCATCAGTCTTTTTAACACGAGATGCAAGACTTGAAGCATTGTCCTTAATATTCAATTCATAGCACAAACAGAAATGAGCCAATGTATGAAAAATTATTAGTTTACTCAACTAATCATGTTCCATGCCAACATAAAAAGCCTTCTGAATATTGGAGAAAGACGGAACAATTATCAGTTCATGCGGAAAATCTTCAAGTTGTCATCTCCCATTCAGTAACAATTGAGTGCATTATTCAACTGCTTATATTCTGCCTAAGCCTCGTACTAGTCTCAGACAACAAACTTAGGTTCATAAAGGAGCATTAATTTAGCCGTGCAGAGTTGGTCCAAATGGATTATTCATCAATCATTTTTAAATAAGTCAATTTGCAATTAAAACAATATTTGGTAGATTTCACGTGGGGCTTACCCGCTCCAATCTCTGAAGGAGGGCTGTTTTGAACTGCCGAACACCACGCCCTGTAGAGTTCGGATCCAACCTGTGCGCCTTCTCGAATGCATAAAAGCGACCTAGCAGTTACAGCAACAGAAGAAAAATAGAGGAAACAGACTGAGAAAAACACCAAAGAGTAAGTTCTTTGTTTTCTACCGACGAAGTCCAAATCCCAGATTTCAGGAAGGTGGTGACAAAATGAAATAAATAAAACAAAATTAATTCCACGTTTAAGCTTTTTTTAATTAATCTTATTACTACAATTTGTGAAAGTGCGCGGGTCCTCACAGAGATACGCAACGCGAGGGCGCTCGGCCTCGACCTCGTTAGCTACGCGGAGGATCGGAGCTATGGATCCAAGCGATGATGGAACAACCTCATTATCGAAAACCTCTGTTGAGAACATTGTTGTAGCGGCGCTGCGCGATGGCCTCCGCGTCAGCCCCTGCGGCCCGCTTGCACCTTCGAGAGTCGACATTGTCTTGTCCTCTCGATTTGTCCCCGTATTCCTAACTGACGTCGACGCACCTCCTGCAAATCCAGAAGCCATGACCAAATCACAGTCGCCAACTACAACAATATATTGACAGTAATTTCAGCTCTGCATAATGCGCATTATTCATGTTCCCGGAAATCCAAACAGCAGCTATCAATCACGAACGACGAAATGCGAGGCAGAAACGCTATCTGGAAAAAAAAAACGGAAACCGTATTCCAACTTCAGACAAAAATGAGGATAGTGGATGCAACCTGCGCACTCACCTCAGTGCAAAACTCGGTGCAGTTTTGGATCCCGATCGGCGATCAGATCTCGACAGGAAAAATTGAAGCGAAATTGCAGCTAGCTAAGCCATCATCGAAGAAAGTGGAAGAGGAGCGAGCTGAGAGGATGCGATTGTGGAGAGGAGGGAGAGACGGCGTGAAGAGAGAGAATTTTAAAAAGGGAGGGAAGGAGAGAGGTTTCGGGTCGTTGAGCCAGTGAAGAGAATGACACGTGGCGGAAGGTGATTGGCGGAAGAGCTGTTTGTCCTAACTGAAATTTTTGAGGGACCAGAGTCGAAGCTAATAATACGGTGTAACAATATTGCTTCTGTTTATTTACTTTTTTTTAACCATAACAAGGCACTCTCGAAAGCTCAAATGAACAGCTGTTCAATTTTTGAATATGTGTAATTAGGTTTTGGAGACATTAGAGAAGGGTCTTCCATGGAGGGTGGAATCTCAAATTTGGCTAATTTTTTATTGACATTTTTCAATTTCTGTTCTCTCAGACTGAATTTGAATTTTTATTTGACAGAGCCAGTTACGATTCATCCCTAGGTGATTTTGGTTTAATTCCACTACCCAAAAAAAAGCTTTAATAAGGATGTTGAGAGCCGAGATTTCAGCATGCTTGACATTCATTCGTTGAATTAGTCAGTTTTCATAACTCAAAAATCAAATGTCATCGATAAATTCAATGAAATGAGCGCATTTCAAACTACTCAACTATGACTTCCCATGTTGCAATTTGCGGATATAAAAATTGCTTATTGTTTTCGCGGAAACTGCAAGAATGCTAGATCAGATATAGCTAGGGATGGCAATGGTGCGGTTCGGGGCGGTTAGTGGTATTACCATATTCTATCCGTCTCGAAACATATCAAAATCATACCCGCACCATAACCGCTCGGGTATGGAAAAATCAAAACCATCCCCATCCCCATCGGGTTTCGGTTTAACCATGGTTTACCATTTAACCAACAGTTGATCTCTCATATGAAAAACTAAAAGCATTGCAATTGGCCACGGATGAGAAGAATAGTCTTAGCTCGCATAGTTTTTCTTTATTACAAGCGTTGGAAATACCTAAATTAAGTTTTATATCTCTAAAAAGCAATGATACTAATTAATATCCTAGTACAATATGTTTTTATTAATAATTTGCTCGTCTTGATCAGCCAACCAGTTAATAGTGCATAACAAGCTTCTTATCCCCAACTTGGTGAAAAAAATTTTATCGAAGGGCGTCACATCTTACTTAAAATCAGGAGTAGTGCGATATTATTAACAAGTGACACGTACTGCATCTTAATAGATACCTGATCCTTTGTTTCATCTTATTTAAGATCGAAGAGAAAATGAGTAGTTCTTAAACCCAACATGGTGGACAATTGAAAGAGGATTTTCATGAACTATGATCATTGAAACTAATTTCTTCCTAAACCTTTGCTGATCAAAAGCTTGAGATTTTACTTTATTCTTATTATTCACATTAAAAAATGATTGTCTTACAACTTGATTTTTCTTTTTCAAGGATGATTTCACATGAACATGTAGATGTGACGTCTCATCCATCAAATCTACTCTAAGAAGACATTTACAGTATACACATCTTGCTTTCTTTAAATCAAGAACTGGAACCGTCTCAAAATAGTTCCAAACAATGGTCTTTACTGCACTGTCTGAAAAAATAGAGAGTGAATCCCTCATTAGTGAAGTTATATCATCCTCATCACTTGTCACGACCTTCATAAAAATAAACAGAATGTAAAACACATTACAAAATATAGAAGTCTTTGTAAAGACATAAATTGTTGACAAAATATAAACAAAATCTTATCTTTGGTATAGATGAGAGACGACAGACTACACTTTGGCTAAGGTTGTGCTTTTTGCAAATTGTGTCGTCAATTGTTTGGATAATAAAAATAAAGACTGATTACATAAAAGTCATACTTGACAATCGGCCGCTTCAGCCAAGCTTTCACTCGATGATAAAAAAATAATAGCTATTTCGTCGCTTCAGCAAGTAACAAATGAAATAAAACTCGTTGCGAAGGTTCAGACATGAATGTTTTGATGTTGTCTATGATTTCACTAAGATAATTCGCTTCATTCGATGACATAAATAAAGAAAACACGCCGCACAGCTTGAGACCAAGATTTTTTTTCTAGTCCTAGCAAAATATAATAAGCATAATCTAATAAAGCTAACTCAATGAATCACAATACTATATTATGATTACAAATTGAGCATTTTATTTAAATTCTTTCAATATTACTAGAGAAATATGTATTATAGAATTAAATGTATTAATTAAATAATTTTTTCAATACTATATGTATTATTTTATTTAAATACTATTATGGGTGGTTAACTAAAGTCGGTTGGTCAGGACAGATATGGCAAATATCATACCCTTAACCTACCCGTCCAATTTTTTTCGGTTCGGTTACGGTTTTAACCGTGGGCGTGGTCAACTCGGTTATTATCCATGTTGACCGGGGCGGGGACAGTTCGGTTACGATTCGGTTGAATTGCCATTCCTAGATATAACATCGGTCCAACTCGTAGTCCCGTCACACAATGAAAAAAATGCCCAGCGTGGCGAAAATTACCTGCGCACTATACATTACTCATGTCCATGCCCATAACAGCAATAGTATACCGTTCTGTGGTACTTCAGTAAGGATGGAATTTTCCTACTTAAATTTTCACCAAAAGTTCAGCCCCCTAAGAGTACGACTCCAACTTCCTATTGTAAT
>NQLW01000084.1:159588-186402 GCA_002312845.1 Kalanchoe fedtschenkoi
GATCCTTTTGAAGGGCCCTCTAGGTAATTGTGTTTTTACGGGAGATTATGACCGAAAAGCTTTGGATGATACCCTCCATGCCTTTGCGAAGCTGTAATATATGTTTGCAAACTATGCGCACCTCAATGGCTTGATTATGCAAAATTTATATTTTTTTAACGGATAAAACCGAGAAGCCAGGCATTCGTAAAGCCTACTCTATATTTAGTTTGTTACTCTATAACAGTATTAATGCGCAAAGTCTCTGTCACTTGTAATGTACTTCCTAATCAGCGAGTGGAATTTGTGGTGGCTAAGTTAATTGTGTCCAGTTTTGGATTGTAACAAATACCATGTAGCTGAAGATCACTCAGTTAAGGGTGTCGCGGGATAAACTTTTCTGTCTGAGGCTTGAGCATCCTCAGATGTTAGAGGTCCCTGCCACAACATTTTGATGGACTTTGTCTCTTGTTTCCATAAGCAACCAGCGGGACAGGACAGCAGCCAGCAGATGTTATTTGGTGAGTTGCCTGCCCAGCTGATGAAGGGTTGGCCATCTAAAGACTAGATTGTGCTGCCCATGTCATTAGTCTTGTACTCATTTGTTGTCCCTTGGTTCCTAAATAGTAATATTGTGCTTGGTTTATGGAAAGTCATTGCCAACAATGATTATATAAAACGATAAAATCGCAGTTTGAAAGATAGTGTTTTCGAGTGAAATATTGGAGATAAAGGGAAGAAAATGGGGGAAAAGGATTTGTTACTGAGTTTTCTAAAATATGGTATTAGTTGTGCTCTATGCCACAACAGTACTATTCGCACAAGAATAATCAACACAAAAGTTCAAAATTAATACTAGGTATTTCGCTAGTGCCATACACAAAGCTTAGCTTATTTTTTTGTGGATAAAGCCACAATCAAACTTTTTTTCCACTATTCATAGTTTTTAAGATAGGGAGAACTATTGTAGTTATATGTGTTCCTGAATGCTCACTAGATTTTATGTAGTAAGAATGTCTAGAATGAATCCAAGAAGAACTAGCATCTTTGCTACCAGCATGATCATGTTCAATAATTTGAGCAACATTATCTCCACTTTGAGTGAATTTTTCGATAGAATTCACCATGATTTCAATAAAAAATATCAAATCTATGAGAACCGAGCAAGAAATTGATAGATTTTCCACCAAATAGCCGACAGATTCCCCATAAACTTAGGCATATGAGTTTACATCATCATGATTTCATAAATAATTTCTTGACCGAGCTTTGATAATTGATACCATGAAACAAATTTTAGGATGAGGCTTTAGATCAATTTGCTAGGGTTGGGCAACATCATCCGCCTTATCAAGTTCGAGTTGAAGACATGCCTCAAAAACAACATATGAGTAAATAAGAATGAGTACAACTTCACCCCTTCAATGACACTCGGTGTGTAGCGTTTAGAACTAGTGTTGCAAAGCTAGAAATAGTCACTCAATAAAAAATCACATAATTTTGAGTTTTTATCTTTTTTTTTTATAAAAAATGGGTCCAAAATTTACCTATTGAAAATTAAAATTACATAATTTCGAGATTATAGTTTTAGATTCATATACGAGAACTCAATTACAGTGTGTGAAATCTTTGATATTTTTCATAAGTTTTAGTTCTTCCACTCACTCACCGATCTAGGTGAAGTCTAGTGGAGTCAATTGGTCCCGCTGAAATTGTCAAATTATATTTTCAAGTTAGAAATTATAAATGTGATCTCATAAAAATTAATAATTCAATACTAAAAGTTAAATATTATTTTGATTCAACACTTTAAAATACAAATTTGACATTTTATAAATTTTTATATAACATTAGGTGATACTTCATATATTGAAAAAAATAGAATTTTTGACCGCACTAATTTTTTATTTTGGATCTGCCACTGCTTCCACTTATACATATTAATGTTAGGATATATTAGTTGGTCGTGTATTGAAAATTTGATGATATTTAAAAGAATAAATGATATTGATTTATATCTTTATTACACATAATTATTATAAACAATATACCACTAAAAAGAAAAAGAGAAAAAATAGAGCTGGTGAGGATGTCTTTCTTCCTTACATTTTTTCTAAAAGAGATAGTTAAAATATAGATTTTTGTTGGTCATCAAACTGATTAAAAAAAATGTATAGAGTGCATCAAACTGTTACTTTAGTAATCATGAAACTTCTCCTTTGAAACTAAAAGCACTGAAGTACTCTTCTGAGTTTCTAAAGCATCAACCAAATTAGAATTTGAGCTACACGTTAAAAAAAATCATGCTGTGAAAATATAGAATTTCATAATCTCATTTACCATTGATATACTTGATTTGCCTTTAGCGAGTGTGACTGTTAAGTTTGCTCCACGAACCAACTCGATCGTTAGTCTCACTTCATATATAATCTACAGTCTAGTCAGTCACAATGATCTTATACGCCTTATTTCTTACATAACTGATATAAAGTGTCACTCAATATCCACTAATCTCATTAATTATCAATACAAAATGTGAACAGTATTAACAAAAAAATATTATTTAAGCATTAAAAAAATACAGTTCAAATGATAGGAAGCAAATAAAAAGCTTTGGCGCATGGGTATTTCAAAATTTTATTTGAAAAAAATTCAAATCCGGGACACCCCAAATTAAAGGTTACTTTGCCTCACAATGGAATTAAATTAAAGGGTACATATGACATGATGATGATGATCACGCATTGAGAAATTCTTAGTGGAAACAATTCACTATATATGGATTGTGAATTCACGAATATAGTGATGCACATCACATTTTAATTAGTCAAGTATCGTGGTTAAAAAATAAAAAAAATTTAGAATCAATAAAAAGGTGCCACATATCACTTTTACTTTATAAAATGACATATGTCACCTCCTTATTGGTAGGCAGTCCCAAGAATTTCTCTCATGCATTTGCTTTTGTTTGGGAAAAAGGAAGGAAGGTGTCTCTGTATATGGCACTCAAGAATACAGCAAGAAAAGCGGAGAGATTAGTTGGCGAGGAGCCATTCGCCTAACGAACCATTCAAACTCCATTCTTTTATCTTCCAGCTCCAGCAACTGGTAAAGTGAAACCCATCTTCCCTCGTAACCTGGATCTCAATTTTGAACGATTTCCCCCCCTGTTTCCATTCGATTCTCTTCTTCTTAGGGCTAGTTTTCTTTCTTATTATCAGCTTCCTTCACTTAATTCTTATTCATCCCATTCCGTTCGTTTATTAGGGTTCGTCCTCGTGTTTTCCATTCCCAATTTAGGGCTTCTTTCTTTCTTAATCTGTTTTTTTTTCCTGCAGATGTGTTGTTACTGTTCCAAGGAGCTGTAATTTGTTATAGTTTGTAAGGAGGAGACGTGTCTCGTTCCTTTTCTTCTTCTTCTTCTAGTTGACGTGGTGGGGTGTTTCCTTTTTTTTTTTTTGTTGAGAAATGAGCGCCTCCAGATTCATCAAGTGCGTCACTGTTGGAGATGGCGCCGTTGGAAAGACATGTTTGTTGATTTCCTACACCAGCAACACCTTTCCCACGGTACTCATCGCTTATTTTCTGGACTCTTTGTTCCTTTTTATACATGTATATGTGGGTTGAATTGTTTCTTGATTTAAAGACACCCTCTTGGGGATCTGAGGCATTTGCATTCTTAGCTGTCGGCATTGTTTGAAATTCAACTTGTTTCTCGAACCAAAGTGTGAATTTAGTTCTAGGGACTCATTCTCGGCCATTTTGGACGATGGGATTCCTCCAGTTTCGACTGCACTATGAAGTTTAGGCATTCAGGGATGTGGTCAGTTCTTATGCATTACCCTTAGAATGTGTGCGTAACTTTAAACTCCTATCTTTCAGCGCTTTACAAACTGACTGATCCTTCTGCTGATATGCGATCCGGGTTTTTTTCCCCTGATATAGGATGTTATTCTTTTGTATTGGTTAAAAATGTGGGCTTTTTGAAGTCTGTCTCATCATGAAAATTCCATTTCAGAAGTGTATCCTTTACAATTTGTTTCCTAGTGGATCATATATAGGTATTCTGATTGTCTGTATGTTTGTCTTCTGGGAGCAGGATTATGTGCCGACTGTATTTGACAATTTTAGTGCAAATGTTGTTGTCAACGGGGCCACTGTCAACTTAGGGCTTTGGGATACTGCTGGTACGCTGAAATTCACGGTCATCCTTTAGTATGAGGTATCTTAAAGAGACAGTGATATGAGAGTCTGACTTTTGTATACGTCGGAACAGGTCAGGAAGATTACAACAGGTTAAGACCCTTGAGTTATCGTGGTGCAGATGTATTCATTTTGGCATTCTCTCTTATTAGCAAAGCCAGCTATGAAAATGTATCCAAGAAGGTGAGCAGAGTCAATCATATTCCAGAGGCAAATCGTATTCATATAAATTGGTTATTGCATTATTTAACTCCATCTCTGTTCATTTTGCAGTGGATTCCAGAACTGAAGCATTATGCACCCGGTGTCCCGATAGTCCTCGTTGGAACAAAGCTCGGTGAGCTGTCTCTTAAATGTTGTTTGATTCACTTGTTTATCCTAGTACCCCTTGAGTATTTGCCATGTGCTTCGGATACTGTTATTTATTATGAGATGCATGAAATAACCATTGAATCTTATTTATCAAGAAAAAAATGAAGTGATCCAGTAATCATGTGATACCTTCCATTAAGCTAATAACCAATCACCGATCCTATAGCGACCTCAAATTGTGTAAGTTGGAATAGTGTTCAAGTCGGTCCGTTGATTATTAAAAACAAATGAAAATCCATAAAAAACAAAAGTTCAGATTGAAATTTGTATCTGTATTAGTGAACAGCCTCAGGAAATAGATAGAGGGTGTTGTGTTTGAATTTCAACTAGCATTTCTCCATAAGATGTGTCATCTTTTGACTGATGCTCGATTCTGCGTTATCCCGTAACATTTTTTTGAGAGCCAAACTTATGATCCAGAGTTGTTCCAGTCTCATTTGAATGTGTATTTTTTGTATTTGGACTCAGACCTGCGGGATGATAAGCAATTCTTCGAAGACCATCCTGGCGCTGTTCCCATTTCAACTGCTCAGGCAACTCTAAATGCCCATTCCTTCTCTATCATTAAGAATGACATCTGGTATAATAACTTTTATATTCGACTGAATTCTCAGGGAGAGGAACTGCGGAAACTAATAGGCGCACCTGCCTATATAGAGTGTAGTTCCAAAACACAGCAGGTTTGATAATCTCCAATCTATTTGAAATTTTCTGATGCCTCGCACTGAGATAAACTTTTTGTCTGCAGAACGTGAAGGCAGTTTTCGACGCAGCCATTAGGGTGGTTCTCCAACCACCAAAGTCAAAGAAGAAGAAGAGCAAGGCACAAAAGGCCTGCTCGATATTGTAATCTAAAAACCAGTGTAAAGAAACGATGCTCCTTCCTTGGTCATCATCTTGAGAGTGTTGTTTTTACCGTTGCCTTGCGTTTTCCATGTAGAATCCAGTTAGAGAAGATTGTTACATTATTATTGTGTTATCTGCATCTTGGTCATATTGTTGTGTTACTCTGCATGATAGTTTTTCGTTTAATTGAATCTTCAGTCTCCGACATCCTAAGCTGCAGAATAATGCAGTATTGGCTTTCTCAAGATGCTCATCCAAGCTATGAGAATTTGATTTATCTAGGCAAACTTAGAAACTATTGGTACAATGGGGGCATGAGTCATGTGAACCTTTTGATTAGTTAACCTTATTTAACTTAAAATAACAGTCTAGATCTGCCCATTCTCGTACAGGGAGTTGGGGGACACCATCAAAAAATAAATTGACTGGTTCATAGATAGTTGGGAACCATGAAAAATAAGCTTGAGCCCTGATTCAAATATGCGAAGTATGGATGCAAGGCGGCCAGCAGCAATTTTTTTTTCAAATTTGCCCTATTAGCTTCGTTTACTATTAAATTTACCTACCCACTTCATTTGTTTTCCATTCTACTCTACTTTTTAATTTTCGTGGTCGCGTACAACGAAGTTAATATGAATATTCGTGGTTTCCAACCACGAAGATGACACGTCTCTTCTTGTCGCTCGGTCACCAGCCTACCTGGTCATACGTGACATTTTCGTTCTTTGAAACCACGAAGATATTTTGTATCTTCGCTGTCCTAGACCACGAAATTGCCTTATGAGAACTTTGTTGTTTGAAAATGCGAAGTTGGTTAGCAACTTCGTCGTTTCGTAACATGAAGTTTAGTCCCCCGAAATTCGCAGTTAGAAACCACGAAGTTCTAACGGACCAACTTCGCATTTTCAAACAACGAAGTTCTCATAAGGCAATTTCGTGGTCTAGGACAGCGAAGATACAAAATATCTTCGTGGTTTCAAAGAACGAAGATGCCACGTATGGCCAGGTAGGCTGGTGACCGAGCGACAAGAAGAGTTTGTGAAAGGAATTGGGGAGCTTAATTTTTATTTGATGTAATTTGATCAAAACTAAAGATTGATGTATGATCAGTAGGATTTATAGAAAATGTGGAATGGCAAGGATCATAAGAATTAGTGCAAAAATGAGAAAAACATAAATTAGACTTAAAAGGGAATTGGCATAAGTGTTTGTGAAAAAGGAAATATAGTTTCCTCAAATTGAACATATCTTGAAGTAAAAATAGCTTTACTTAAATTTATGCCTAAAACATAAATTTTGTAACTTTTTTACCAAATGGATACCCCAAAAGATTCATTTAATACCTCTAGGAGAAAATTTAATTATCTCTTTGATTAACTAAAGTGGAAGCAAAATCTAAATATTCAAAGACTTTTAAATGCTCATAGGTAGGGGTAGTCCCAAATAACATTTACCACATACTCTTAAAATGAAGTGACTTTGTGAGTATTATATTTATAAGATATGTGGCAGTTAAAACACATTCACTCTAAAATTTTATTGGAAGACTAGCCTAAAATTTTAAAGTTCTAGCTAAAGATAAAATATGTTGATGCTTCCTCTCAATAGTCCCATTTTATTGAGGAGTTTCAACACAAGAAGTTTGGTAAATGATGTCATGACTTTGGAGAAAATTTTGAAAGAAAGAAATTGTGAATTCAGTACAATTGTCACTTAAATTTTTATAGAAGAAGAAAAATTATTTTTGACATAAGCATGGAAGATTTTAAAAACTTAGATAACTTCATAATTACTTTTCAACAAATATGCCTATATCTTTTTACTCAAATCATCTGCAATAATCAAGAAGTACTTATATCCATTATGTGTAGGTTCTCTTTATGATCGCATCACAATTGATCAAATCAAAAGCTTGAACTAACTAAGTAAGACTAACAGAAAAAGGTAATTTCTTTTGTTTAGCAAATTGACAAACATCACATAAAGTTGTTGATACTACAAGGGACTTTTTTAATTTGAGAATTATGCTATAAAACCTAGTAGAAAGAATGACCAAGTCTAATATGCTACAATGTAGATGATGATGTATGGTCGTGGGATGAGTTTGATATGGAGGAAGAGAAAAATTGTGAAGTATGAGAGTACACTAATAGAGAACTTCCAGTTAATTACAAATCAAATATTTTTTTTCAAGACATGAATTTGTAGATAAAAATAGTGTTAGTAAAGAATATGGAATAATTTGTATCTTGAAGGAGGCTTGAGATAAAGAAAAAGATTGAAGGTGGAAAACAAAACATCCTTAAGAAAGATTTGTGAGTTAAGTTGTATAGAAACAATATGAGTAGTAGGTGTAGATTTTCCATCTGGAAAGATCAATAACTGATGAGTGAGGGGTTAGGCTGGAATGCGCATGAATTTGTTAAGAGATATTGTGTGTAGCTCCTGAATCAAATCCAGACTTTATTAATACTAATACTAGCATGATAATTTTACATGTTATAGTTGTATTGATCAAAATCTCAGAATTGGTTGCTTTCTTTTTTTGAGTTCATCATGTTGAAGAGTTCTTGTATATGATTTTGAGAAATATGATAGACTTTGTCTGCAGTGCTGTTAGTGGAGATTGAAGAATTTTCTAATGATGTCAATGTCATATTGGTCTGAGCTAAAAAAATGTGTGCAAACTTCTTTCTGTTTGCTAAGTATGGTTAAGTAGAAGGCTTATTAAATTTGTGACCTTCTGAAAATTCAGTCAACTTGTAATATGGATACTTTGTGTGTCCAATTTTCTTACAATAATCACACTCAGATGTGTTCTTCTAATTTTCTGAATCTTGTCTGTCAAGTTTATTAGAGTATGCAAGTTTTGAATAAAAGGACAGTGGTCTCAGATTCTATGCTAGTTGTGAAATGCCTCTGGCTCTCTTTATGAATAACTATTGCAAAAAATTCTTCAACTTTTAACATAAGCTTCATCATTAACACATTACTTCTAATTAACATATATTAAGTATTTAGTCCAATTAGAAACAACATAACTGCATCATCATCTTCTTCAATTTTTATCATAAATATGTTTGGAACAAGTCAATTCAGAGGTGCACTTTCATATACTAATCATGTTTTTAAAAACACTCGTAAGTTCTTTCTGTCTAGCATAGTAATCTGAGACAGACATAATTTCTTGCTTGGAATGGCACATATAATTTTTAGAAAAAATTACAGAAAGGGGGTTGTGCTACCACGTTTCTAAATTTGACAGGCATTACTATATGATTTTGCAATTCCAAAGAAAATTCTAATGTTGGGCTGTTATGTAATGAACTAATTTTCTATTTAATCCAGAAACTTTTAAATGATTACTAATTATACATTATACCAAACTTACCCCAAATTAATCAAATAATAAAAGTTTCTAAATTTATGCAATGATTTTTAATGTTAAATTGGTAAACGAAATAATAAAATATACTAACTTCATATAATGTTTAATTAATAAATTATCTTACACAATAATCTTTCCAAAATACTTTTTAATGCTTAAAGAATTCATAAAGTATCTGTAGTGGTACATATAAGATTTAATCAAAATTATTTAATAAATTGAACGGCAACAACTTTTTCTTTCTCGATTGAAAAGCAGTAGCAGCCACTAGCTAGCATTGCCCGAGAAGATTCACCCAAGTTGTTAGCTGGAGAAGCTTCATCAGATGGCTGAGAAGTCTTCAGAGCTACGAGCTTAAATGCACCGGGTGGAGGATATGACATGACTCGTCCATCACCCCGTGAGAAACTGATGCTGTCACTGGCACATTCTTATGCTCTTAAGCTCCAAGAACATCCAATGCTTAATCCTTCAAGGCTTGATTCATTGATTCAGTTTCAAATGTAAACACGTATCCTCATAAGCCTTCATTGCAGTAGATGAAATATACTCGTATGGTCAGCATAATACTACTATATTTGATCCTTCCAGTTCTACTTTCATGCCAAATTATGGGACTAGTGAGGAGTATATATGGTGGAAACTGTTGGTGCATATATTTCACATCAGCAAAATTTAGAGATTAAGCAAAATTATGGGACTAGTGAGGAGTATATATGGTGGAGTATAGATGGACAGGTTTCATGTTTGAGTTTATTAGGCAATGTTTAGCACTCATTAACTTTGATGGAAAAGAAATTTAGAGAGGAAGAAAATTAAATGAAATTCAATGTTTGATTTAGAAAAAGTTGAGAGGTGAAAAAATGACAAGCAAAATTTAATTCAATTAAAGTGTTTTATTATTTTTTGCATGATTTTCCCTCTTTAAACAAACAAGAAAAAATAGAATCCGATTTAGGATAAATTATTTCCCTTTCGTTTTCTATCAGCATCGTTAGCATTATTTTTCTGTCATGAGACTTGCATCAATCAAAAGAGTGTTGAACCAACAAGAATGACTCAATTGTAAGAGATGTGAATATCCATTCAAGAGGTCAATGTAATGAATAATAAAATAATTTTTTTACGAAAATAAAAAAGAGTATTGAATGAGATGTTAAAACACGTATAAATCTCAAATCCATGGTAGTATAAACTGTAACACCATATAATATCAAAAAAAATGTTGAATATATGATCATGACTAGTTGAGTTGACTGTGAGCCACATCACCAAAATTGACCCTCATTGGGTTTCGGCTTCGAATCTTAGCTAACACCAATTTGACGTTTATCCCGTGAAACACTTGAGAGGCTTGACAGCTGGAAGTGTGTGGAGTCTTTCTCATTCGTTGTGTTGGCTATGAGCCAGGTCACCAAGATTGACCTTCATTGAGTTTCGAGTTCGAATCCTGTCTAATACCAACTTGACGTTTATCCAGTAAAACACCTAAAAAACTTAACAGTCGGATATGTGTGGAATCTCTCCCCTTCGGAGTTCTCCGGGTTCAAAAAAAATAAAAATATGTTGAATGAAATGTCAAAAATAAATCTCAAATTCATGGTGTCAAGTCTATGATCGTGTAGGCTGTAACACCATACAATAGGAATAAAGACAGGCCTCATCATTCCCAACACCACCTCAGCTTCTCACATTTACCTGTTCTTAATTGTATCTGGTTGACATCATTTTATGATGAAAGGCTTCCGCTTTACCCACCAACTGCTTGATGGCCAAGATCATTCTTTTAGGTTTGACCTTGCGACTGATGAGTAGTTGATCGAGCATTGAATTTCCTCCCTCCCACCTATTTGATTGATCTCTTACACCTAAATTTTGTTACTAGTTAAGAAATCAAATGACTGTGTACACAGGGGCGGAGCCACCGGGGCAATGTGGTCGGCCGTCCACCGAATTCCACCTAAAATATCTATGCCTATGTAAAAAAAATAAAAAAAAATTCATATATATATACAAAAAATTTACATGTTTAATTTCAATTAAAATTTTAATTTTACTTCTCAAATTCAATCAAAATTTTAATTATATAATTTTGTTCCTCAAAGAAAAATCCCGAATCCACCACTGACAGTATACATCAGTTTTTTAAAATCAATTAGGGGGGGTGCTGTGGCCAAATCATGCAGCAATTAGTTGGACAGGTGGCGACTAACCGGGTGCCGATTCAGAATTATATTTATATATATCATATTTAATAATCAATGTATTTATTGCATATAAAAGTGAATAATGATACAAATTCATTGCTGATATTAATAAGGAATCATCATATGTTATTTTGTCCACTCATGAGACGCGTTGAAAAATAACAAAAATTGAAAATCACATGTCATTTTGACTTTTCAAACTGTCATTTGACAGTTCTTCATTAACGGTGTGGAGAATTTCTATGATGGAGATTTATAGAAGTATTTATCAAATTAAGTAGGGAGTTTTTTTTGGTCTGAAATCTCACATCCCGCCATTTACATAGTACAGTTAAATTTATTACATGTCGGTTCACACCCATCAATGTTGTACCATTAGAGCTCGAGTGAGTGAGAGCCATGAGGCCAACACCCCCTAATAGAAATATTTAGAATAGTGAATATATATGGTGGATGACACCTGAGGAGTTGCATCAATTTATCATGGAGTTATCCTTGATAGATTTCACACTTGGAGTGGCCACGGCGCTTGGCCTGATATCGCTCTCAAAGCTCATTTTCGGTGCAGTCAGGTTCGTTTGGTCGAACTCTCTGAGGCCACCCAAGGACTTGGCAAAGACTTACGGCTCATGGGCGCTAATCACCGGAGGCGCCAACGGCATCGGCCAGGCCCTCTCCTTCCAGCTGGCCTCCAAGGGTCTCAACCTGATCATCCTAGACCGCGACCAGGCCCAGCTCGAGACCGCCACAAAAATGCTACATGAAGAATTCGGCACCAGAGTTGAGGTGAGGGGCATTGCCGTGGACTTGAACAGGCTAAAAAAGGACGACATCATAAAGGCGATACGCGAGGGGATCGAAGGGCTTGATGTTGGGATTCTGATCAACAATGCCGGGGTCGCGTACATGTATCCGACGTTCTTACACGAGGTGACCCCGGACGTGGTGGAGAGCCTTCTTAACGTGAACGCTGGCGCAGCGACTTGGGCCACAATGGCCGTGCTCCCCAGCATGATGAGGAGGAAAAGAGGAGCCATTGTCAACATAGGATCGGCCTCAGCCCACGTTTTGGATGCCTACCCTTTAGTGTCAATCTACGGAGCCACTAAAGCGTATGAATATCCGATACAGAGAGGGTGGATCAAATAAAAATGTTTCTTCTGTATTGTGACTAGATTACTCATTTACTTTGCAGGTACGTTGAGCATTTCTCGAAAAGCACGAGTGTCGAGTACAAAAGATATGGAATCGATGTACAATGTCAGGTTTGTACAAAAACTTTGTAAAAATTGATCTAGGCATAAAAATATGTTGATTGACTTTGAGCTGATGCATAGTTTCTTGAAAATGGACCATCATCAGGCACCAATATTCGTCGCGACGAAGATGACCAGGAGAAGAAAAGGAAGCCTGTTGGTGCCAACCCCTAAGACGTGGAGCGAGGCGAGCGTAAGGTGGATCGGGTACGATGAAGTTTGTGTTCCCTATTGGCCACATTATGTGTTGAGCTTAATGGGCAAGTTCCTCCCTAGTTTGATACTGAATTGGTACTTCATGCGGTTAAATCTCCACTTGAGAGATTTGTACTCGAAGAAGGTTAATGGGGCTAGCAGAGCTGAGGATAGTAAGAAAAATCCATGACTCTAGCTGGAGAGAGCTCTTTTGTTCATTGGATTTTTATACCTGATCTGTTCATCTAGCCTCTTCTGATTCAGAGTGTATTCCCTCACAATTTCTATACATCACAAATTTCCATTTGTTCTCCAATCTTTCTGTATCATGTTTCAAATGTTGATGGGCACTCAACAAATGCAACAGTGGCGCTAGTATATACTCCTCTTGTCTCCTTATTTATTTATTTTTATTATATATACTTATTATGCATGCCTGACATGAGAGTATTGGAACACTAGATGTGGGGATTTTTATAGATTGTCCTCATTATTTAAATCACCAGCTACACCATGATGATCTTTTTTACTTGTCACTTAACAAAATTTATTTATCTATTTTTACTTGTCATTTAACAATTTTAATACATATTTAATATCTACCGTTACATCAAAAAATCAAATATTAAGAATTTCATTATCATAATTCATAGAAAAATCATTTTACATCAATATCAATCCACCTCATTTAACATTTTATACGAAATAATCAGAATACATTATATATTTACTGATTGAAATTGACAAACAATTAGTATTAATATATTTCTAATCCATTCGTTTGACTTTAAACAACTACTATATAGATAGCAAATGCTTTCCCAAGGCTACATCTGCAGAGTCATTCTTGGGTGGATACCATGGACCAACCATTGAGAGTTGTCACATGTCCGTTTGACCAATCATGTGACGCATTTAAAAGTAAAAAAAAATCACAATCAATTAATGTTTTTCACGTATTACTTTGACTTTTCAACGTGACACGTGACAACTCCCTATTAATTATTATTGAGAAATCAGTCAAAAACAGTAAAGAAGAATACAAAATTTAACGAGATTCAGTAATTTGCTTACGTCTTGGGAGCGACGAGCGGCTGCTTTTGTTTTTTGTCTATGTTGCCAGCTACAGGAGACGCTTGTAATGAGTTGATGGCATATTCATTAATTCTTTCATGCTGTTGCTACACTTGCTGCATCAGACAGAAGCTCCGTAAGACCTTAAGCATCAAGGTAACTCCAAATGTTTACTTTGCTTTTGTGGTGCATCATTAGAATTCAATCGTGAGAGGGGTTATAGTTCTCGAATTTGAATCTCTAAGGAGGAAAGTGGAGAACCACTATTGATATCCTTTTAAAAAAAAAAAAAATTGTGAAGGGCATTTTAAGTGCTGGACCATAACTGGTGGACCATTATGAGGATTCTCCCTAAGTAGTTGTCAGGGCCCCTCTTCTGGATACTAACATGCTTAAAGATGACTTCTACGAAAGAAAATTATGGTAACCGTGACGCTTACTGCCCAACAATTTTCAGGGCGGCTGTATCGATGATCTTCTCTCGCATCTGATGTGCTGCTGTTGTGCCCTTGTCCAAGAATGGCGAGAAATAGAGCTGCGTGGGATGGAAGGTAGATTTAGAATGCAAATTATTAATTTGTTTAGTTTTGTTTCATATAAGTAAATATCATTGTGAAGTAAAATAATCAGATGCTTTTTTGTGTACCCTGGGTAGGTTCCGTGAAGACAAAAACAAGCCCTCCTCCCTCCCAATACATGGAATCTTAACCACATATACTGATTACAATCAGCTGCAACACTTCCATTTCATCTAGAAATTCGTACAGAGCATGATACCAAGTAGTGTTTAAGGTACCATGTTGGCTTTTGTTTCATGAATGTTTCATCGTAGCGTGCCTTAAAAAATGGCACAGCTAGCTTGGAGATTTTTATGGGGTCAGGTTCAGTAGTAATGCTTATAATTAGTTTGTGATATGGTTTCTGGTTTTGCCTTCCCAAGTTTTACTGGTTGGGATCCCAAATGTGACCCAACTTCTGGACCTCCAAATTAGATTTGGTTAACAGGTATGGAGCCTCTCCTAACACTTGGACAATTTTGTTTACTCCAATTTTGTTCACATAAATAAAAGCTTTCTTTTTATATTCAATAATCCCATTTCTTTATAAATTTAATATGATTAATTATATTTAATAAATAAACTAATTGATCTAAAAGAATATGATAAATTAATCAATTTTTTTTTCATTGCATTCTTTTTCATAATTAGACGCATTTAGTGTTTTTACTTTTAATTGAATAAAAGATATATGCATATAATTTTGGGGAAAGACTCAAAAGGGTCATTAAATATTACATATTCCTTCCGTCCTCTAATACATGTCGTTTTAGGTTAATTTGAGTAGATTAAGGTGAAGTTAATGCTAGCGGGTGAACAAATTTAATGAGTGGATGGTTGATGTTTTTTTTTAAAAAAACCGTACAAAAAGTAAATTGGGTAGATTATTATCGGTGATGAATGATTTTTTTATTGATTATGATAATGAAGTGATTAATGTTTGACATTTTAAGATAGTTGTATATATTAAATACGCATTGAAAAGTGTTAAGTGACAAGTAAAAGTGAACAAAAAAATTCGGTTAATCGACATGTAAAAGAGGACAAAGGGAGTATTCAATTGCAGTATAAGCTATCACAATTTTTAAAAAGGGTGCAAAAAAAACAGATTGATTTTCAAAAATAAAAATTACGGTTACACTCTTAAACTAATATTATTATAAAACTTATATTCGTTTGCGAAAATTATGTCTTTTGATTATCAAAATAAATAATATTGTTTTGCGCACAAAAATAAAATGATTTTCTTTCATACTCAATCATCTATAATCCTCAATAAATTTAATAAAATCAATTATATTTAAGAAATTAAACAAACTAATCTTAAACATCATTTGTTATCAGTCTATTTCTTTTCATTGCACTCTCTTTGAAAATCATGTTACTTCGGATCGCAATTGTATAAATGGTAATAGTTGAGAATTTTTTTTTTAACATAATTGTTTTTTGCATAAATATTTTATGGAAGGACCATTTTTTTTTCATCTTGCCGAGCCCCTATAGTGTGAGAACCAGCACTGCAAGAAGCTAGCCAGGGACAGTGTGCCTTCCTGGGGACACTTAAGGATGTTATAAGCGACACCCCAACATAATCACAAACCTCTACCACGCTCGGAAAGCAGTCCAAATCCCCTTGCAAAAATGTGAAGAATCCTTAATAATTCAAAAGAAAATAAGCTCCGACATTCTAAGGATGTTTTATGTGCCGATATTTATAAGATCTAAAAGGACCTTCAGCTTTTATCAAAGTTCTATACTGTCGATTCTTCCTCGTTATGTCAAGTCGTACAGCAAAGAATAAACAACAGCCGCAACATGAGATTGTGCAGGGCAGCAATGAAGTCCCCTGGCCATGGCTATCTTTTCCGCTGCTTCCACAGTTTACGTCCGTAGCGTCTTAGCAGGTAGGTTCAAACTCACACCACCCCCTCTAAGGGATACTGGAGGTCCTTTCACTGAGCTCCCTCTGCTAACAAGGTTGTAATCCAGAAATACAACCACAACAGTGATGTCATCATGGAAATGTCGACGCACCCCACGCCCAATCTTTTTCAAGTCCGCATACCTCATCTCTCTTTTCCTGGCCGCCTCCTGTAAGGCTGTTTGTATCAGTCTTCGCGCAATTCCCTGCACAGCAAAACCCATCAGATGGCCAATCATTTTCGTCGCGAGTATGAGACTTTGAATGCTGGCAAAAAGTGAGCATCTTACACGGTGAGGGTGATTCTGAACTATGTCAACAGCTTCTTGGTTGCTGAGATGTTCCCACAGACCATCAGATGCAAATATGACAAATTGGTCAAGTGGCTGGAGTTCATGCTCTGATATTGTTGGATCCGAGCTCAGTATCGGTCTTCTAAATGGTTCACGAAGGCGGAACTTGGCATACAGAGGCTCCCGGTTGAACTCAGCTTTTTTGAGATACACATCTCCTATAGATCTTGAAATCTGCATTGTAGAAGTAAACTTAGGTAAGTGATCTAGCAGACCCAGAGCAGCACCTGAGCAATTCCTACTTCCTACTGATCCTGATCTATTTGATGTTCACGGAAGAAGCTCAAAGGAGCCAATAACAGCATGATAGAATCATATTTTTAAGCCAGGAACACATCACATGGAAAAGCTACATAGAGCCTAAACCCAAAGGAAACTACTGCAAACATGGTTGAACAAACAATCAGTCGAATAACTTAGCTGGCTCTCACGTTACGAAAAATGTATTGAATATGTAATATCTGGGCAAGCAAGCTAATGGTTTACAGACACTTTCAAAATGTAGCAGACCATATGACCACCAGAAGCGACAAAAGGTCTCTCCATATGTTTATTTGTGTCCTAATTTACTCGCTGATTATTTGCAGCCCCAGTACTTAACCAAGCCATGCTAGAAACAACACTTTGAATTTCTATATACGGAGCAGAAATGATGCGGGTGCTTGTATAGATAGTTGCATCTGCTAAACTTACACATTAAGGCTGTGTTTGGTTTTGGAAAAGTTAGAAAGGAAAGGGAAAATTTGAAGAATTCTTTGTTTGGTTTAGGGCAAATAAAATGGAATCCATTGCGAATTTCACTTTCCATCAAATTTTCATTTCCCTGCAATTTTCTCAAAACCAAACACAGCCTAAAGAGGAGCTTAATGACCTCCAAAGTCTAATATTGCACATGCATAACTATGTCCATATCACATGTGAGGAGTAGGAGGAGCACACAACAATGGTCCCAGTGAACTGAGGTATGTATTCATAAAAGGAGAAATCAACCACAATCTTCCAGCTACAATAGAAGAACTTGATTGATGGTTCTCTGAGTTTCAAGCCTTTCTATATTTTACCGGTTAAAGTTCACATGTTGCTACGCACTTGATAAGACCTGCACTTAGAATCTTACTGGGAATACCTTAATACTTTATATTCAAATAATGAAATTTAGTGTGCAACTAAGACAATTGGTCTAAACTCTAAGGTCTCCCTTTTGCCTGCAACAGGGGCTACATGCGAGGTTGAGTTGATAGGTCCTATTCGATGGTCTTGCAAACCTATCACAAACTTATACTCATGGTGATGAGAAGTTCAACAAAATCATGTTTTTAGCTGAGGGGCAAGTGTATTGGCCTAACACTGAGAAATGGCTAGCAAGCAAGGCAGCAAATATGAAATATGAAAACCAAATGTCAGATAAATAAAATGAACACTCACCTGTATCAACCCCTTCACACGCCAAACATTGTGCTTTAAGACCACAATGTGTGAATCATCTGGATGGAGTGAGTGCATTTCCTGCCTTACAGACTCAATGGCCACATTGTGCTCAGCTGACAGCTGGATGGCAATCACTTCTCCAGTGGCTTTCACAGCCCTCCCTAAAACAGCACGAGAGTCTCCAACATTGGCAATATAAAGTATCCGATCACATATAACACCAATCAGACAGCAAGTTCCAACGGCTGCAATCTGAGGCTTCACAGACCATTGTTTGGTTACCATAGAAAGAAAGCCTTCTTCTGTTGCCTGGTAGGCTTTCCGTATAACTTCAACTGACATAGATTGTTGCTCAGTAGTGAATCCTGCAATCCAAAACTAAACCATGAAGACCTGAAATATATAATAGTTGCTGGAATAAACTGAAAATGTTTTAGGTCTTTGGAGCATGAATGGCATTAAACAGATGCATCATCATTTAACTAAATTCAAAAGAATTACTTTTCAGGTGCTGGAAAAGCTGGTCGTTGACAAACTGAGATGTCTCAGGGCCGCCATGACCGTCATACACACCCACAAACGTGCCATATGGCCCAGATTCAAGCGAACTCAAAGATCCCGATTCAATTTGACTTTGATCCTCCAGTAAATTGTTGGCCTGGATGACAGCCATGGAGAAATCGCCAGCCAAGTGCCTCCCGTTATCTTTGTACCAAAGAAGCCCATCTTTGCAGCCAGCCGAATCCGAATCTGATTTGCCATACCGCAGCGATGAAGGCAGCCAGCAGGATTTCATGAAGTTTATCAATCGTGATAACATCCCTCATTTCACCCGTGACCGTCCTGAATTCGTATACATCCAAAATGAATGTCGATTAATACAATCAACTCCAGCTGTCCTGCCCTGAACAGATAGACGATTTTCAGATTCCAGTAACCTAAAATGGAAGAAACTAAAAGGGCAACAAATCACATAAATGATCTAAAGTGAAGCACATTGAAAATGGAAGTTCCATAATGGAGAAGGCACCATCTCTCAGGCATTAAAATTAAAACATTACTGTAAAAGCAGAAGAGCTTCCCACTACTACTCCCATGGAATTGAACAGATGAGCAAAACACATCCCCTACTGCAGAATAAGCTCAACAGCAACCCTCACATCTAACAATATACCCACACAGGCCTCATACATCAATTAAGAGTGGGCAAGAGGAATTCTTGAAGAGCTTACAGTACCAGAGCTGCTGAAATGACTCAACAAATCAAGTCTGGAACCAAGAAGCCAGAAACTCAGGTAGGCTCACATAGAGATAAAAAAGAAAAACAGCTGAGCGAAGGGAGGAAGATAAGTCAAAGCTAGATACCTAGCCCTCCACATTAGTTCCACATAACAATCAATCACGAAAAGTTGGAAACTTTAGGGCACCCAAAATCATGGGAAAATAAAACCCACAACAGTTTACCCAAAAATCTGATCTGAGATATAAAGAGCAGGTCCACTTATTTCTTGTTGCAGCTGTTGCTATCTGGACAGCTAGAGAGTCACAGCAGAGGAAAGCGACCTTGTGGTTGTGGAAGTGTTGGATAGATCTACCAGTACCAGATCCAATCTGTTAGAGAAGACAGCAATGGTGAGCTTAGCTTTTTCCTTGTCCCTTTCCAATTTGGTAGGAAAAAAAAGTTGCCCTTTCCACTGGGTAACCAGTCTGATGATATCATATATACATATATAATTTTAGTATAATAAACAAACCATAAGAAGAGATAATTGAGTCATGAAATTTGATAAAGATGCTCTTCTTGGGTACTGCTGCAATGTCATGCAAATGAAAGCATACTCAACATCAACAATGAAGCCCACTGGTATTTCAAGGCATTGGTTTGATTTAGCGACAACTTTATAATGAAGTAAATCTGCAAAATTGGATGGTCAATGAACCACATGACATTAAAGTCTCAGCCAAACACCATATCATAGCATCACCAATCTCATGGATTCACGGACGTGCAAGTCTCATCTTCTCTGATCATGGGTTCCCCACCAAGATCACATCACACTTTTTATCAACAATATCTAATTTGGAGCAGCTCACACTTACTACTCTGAGAAACCCCAGCAATAAGAGGATTTTCTGAAACCTCAAAAAGCTGACCATCTTCTTCCTGACTCAGCTGTGTTCTCAGGTGTTCACACTTCATCACCTTTCAGTCGATATCGGGGGCCTGATCGCAATCAACTTTGGCGCAATGAATATATAAGTCTAGTGGTGATAAATGAAACTTTTAAACTTGGGTCTGCTGACCTTCTGCATCATGTGGTATTCGCGGTCTGTAAATGCCATTATCTCTTGGCAGGAAGTCCTCACACCCAAAAAGGCAACTGAACGTATTTAAGTTTAAGTACTTGCAGATATCTCATGGTGTCTACCTGCCATGCATGAAAAAGAGTTTTCTCATTCGCTGCACGCTCTGAAGCACAGCAGAAGGTTGATATCTCATTTTATATATAAGAAGGCCACACAACAAGTTGGCAACCATATTGAAGCTACCTGAGAAAATTCTAATGGATGACAAATCAGTTTACTGAAAAAGCCATTGCTTATTTGTCCAAATAATACAATTTAGTATTATACTGTTTTTTTACCAAGTAAAAAAAATATACAGCTGTGCAACTCATCATCAAGTCATATTTCGTAAATGGTATACTTTTCTGAGATGCATGTGATAAATCAAGTAACATCAAAAATTGACCTGGTGCAGAATTCAGTGTAATTGCCTTTAGTAATTACTTTTGTATCATCAATGGTGTGACCTGGTGGTAAAGAGGAAAAATGTTAATTCCTGACATCCCGATCACCTAGTCTGTGCGTTGTAAAAAGTTAATATAAAAAATTTTAAAAATATATTTACTTTTGTCTCTTCGACTTCTCAAATGCTTACTGCACAATGATTCAAGCAAGACTAGGTGAGAATGCAGCAGTAAATACTTCATGAGCAGTCGCATGAATAGAGAGTCACCTCAGCTTGTTTTTTACTTCCATAAACGGCTGTGGGATTATGATTTCTGTCTGAAATATCTAACAGTACAAAGTAATGTCGACCTGACCATCATTTTACATTGAGGTTGAAGCAGTTTGATGTCTCTGATATGACTCTTGACACTCAGCAATAGAAACTTAATGAATTTGAAAGTGAAATAAAGTAGTTTCCACGCGGATATGACACTTTACAGAAAGAGAAGTAAATTTACCTCAAAGTTGGACGAACATACAGTGACCAAGGCATGCTTCTCTCTGCATTTGTCCTCTTTTTGGTACCATCTCACATCAAAATGTCAACTACATTTAGCCAGAAACTGGGGTTACTAGCATTCCATTTGGAACGAGAAAGGAAGGTCGCCTATATGCATGTCAACATCCAACATAGGAGTTACTAACTTCATCTTTTTTTTTAAGAAACTTTAACATCAAGTGTATATCTCAGGATGGCTTTTATTTCTGACCATTATAGTGTGCTTCTCATTGTTTATACCGATCCAACTGCAACCTGATTGATTAGCAACTCCCCTCTGCTTCATTAACTTCCTAACTTTCCGACATAAGTCCATCTTCCAAGCTCTGCATACCTGTTTGATAGAAGAACATACGGTCCAGAATTTCTTGGTTCAACTTGCAAGGACTTCTCAGCGACATATTCACTGAATTCGATATTTCTACGAACCTTACAAGAAACAAGTAAAGACCCCCATAGGCATCAGGGTGCACTTGCATCGGTTCTAATAAAGTTTTAGCTTCAACAATACAATTTGCTCAACCAAGCAAATCAACCATGCATGTATAATGATCCTTTGATGGTACTAGACTGTAATCCTTGTCCATCGAATAGAAATAATAGCGACCCTCTTCAACCATACCTGCATCACTACAAGCACATAAAACACCTATTAGTGTAACATGACCGGGTTTTCTCCAGAATTCAACATTCTATTGAATACATCAAGAGCTTTACTTACAAACCATTTTGTGCAAATCCCACAATAACCAAACTCTTTCTTTTTTTTCGAAGGTCTTCCATGGTCTATAATCCCATTCTATCATCTTCTGAAACAGTTGTTAGTTGTTACCCATCATCAACAGATGCACACTTTACATAAATGTCCATGAGGGAATACCCTACAAAAATATCAGACTCTTGGCGATATTGGAAGGAGAACGCCAGAACCCATGCTTCAAGAAGGATTGAGGAGGTTTCCAAAGGTGTACTGACTACTGAGTTGGACGCACAGATTCTCTCTTCAGAAGAAGTAAAAGCCCCAAAGCCTCTTTGTTCACCCCTTCTGTGTATGTCCAGCGATTACAGCATTCCAAGATACTAAGTTCCTCTCTGTCATTTTCATGAAAACCATCCTTGCATCTTTCACATTCTCTTCTTTTGCACACCACTTACCAAAAGGAGGCTCCTGAGACACACTTTTAATCGACATTATATCAAATATCCACCGGGATTCCTCTATTCTGCCACATTTTGAATACATGTGCACAAGCTCACTGGCCCATACAAGGCCATCATGATACTTGTCAACCCTGAAAGCACGGGCATGAATTTGAAGGGCCTTATTAATTGCTGACAAACTTGCATAAGCACTAATTACACTGGCCAGAGTAACCTCTTCTTGGATAAAGCCCCACTGCACCATGAGTACAAACACTCAAGAACTTCATTAGCCGGGCGATTTTTCTCATAACACGTAATCAAACTATTCCATGATACAGTGTTCCCCACAGTCATCCCATCAAAAAATATGCTAGCAAACTCCACAGTCCCACATTGGAGTAGAGGCCAAGAAGAGCTTAGCCGAGCCTGCATGAACATCAGAAGCATATCCAGTCTTTGACATCGACTTCGCACACAAGGTTTAAAATCCATTAATCCAGCAAAGGAATCTAGTCACTAGCAAAAGAGAACTCATTGAGCTCGAAACCCCTTGCCTCCTGGTGAAACCCATTCTGAGCAGAACCAGATATCATCAGGTTCCAGGAACACTTATCAGAATCAGGCAAAGGCATGTCGAGCTTCCGAGACGAAGGCTGCTTTGGTGAGAGCACATTAGAAAGCATTGCGAATAAGAGTGTTCTTATGGGGCATTCTGTCGAACAGTTGAAGTGCGGCATCCAAAGATTGGCATTTTTTGCACACACAACAATGACCCATTTATGAATAAAAATCTCAGAGGAAAACCTGGCGATGGTGATGCGAGCATGGACGCAAGGGACTTTGAAATGAGGCATGAGTCAAAGAGTTTGGCGAAAAACAATGAGTTGGGGAGGAAGAGGGGGGCCAAAAGGAGTGTGCCCAACTGGTTTCTGGCCATTCCATTTCCATAGCAAGGCAATGCATGGTTGCAGCATCAGTTACATGACTGAATGTTTTCCTTATTATCACTGACTGGCAAAAGCTTCTTTCAAAATTCATCCACTCTCATGCAGCCGAAATTTTTTCAAATTTGTCACATTTGCTTCATTTATTATTATTTCTATCTCCCTCCTTGGTTTAATTTGTTATCAATTCTAACCTACTTTTACATTTTCGTGATTTCATACTATGAAGATTATGGTAGCTTTCTCCCGCTTAGTCAACAGCTTATATGGTCATACGTGGCGTTTTCGTGATTTCATATAAAAAGAAGATAAAAATCTTCATGATAACAGACAACGAACATTACTTTATTTAACTTCGTTGTATCCAACCACGAAAATCGACTCAATTTTCGTGCTGGGACAACGAACATCTTACGCACTTCGTTGTTTGTAACAACGAACTTCCCTCTCAGTTTACATTTTACCCCGCCGGTTCCTGACAGTTTTGATCAAAATTCTCATCAAACATCCAATATTACTGGATGGTTTGAACAATTTACAAATAACCTATGACGTTCTAAACCTACGTTTCAGCTTCAAACCATAAACACATAGTTTAATAATTAAGTCATCATCTCAACAAAAACATACTAAATATAAGGTTCAATGTATCATAACTTAATGTCCGAATCTACGGCGTCTCTACTCTTCATGCGTAGCAGTGTATCTAATTCAGCCCCTTTTAGTGCGCATCGAATGCCTAGGGACTAACTCTTCATAAATCTGCGGAGGCTGTGAGATCTGTGTGACTTGCGATGATCCAGTGATATCGACACCCTCATGGTCACCCGGCTGATCCTCGGTAACACTGGCAGAGCTGCAGCGGGGTCAGGGGGCCACTAGATTTCTTATTATCAGTAATAAATTTAGTTCATTCTGTACTGTAATTTGCAACGGGCTACGTGGTTGGTTAAAGTGTCACACAACTGCTCGACAATGTGTATATGGTGCATGTGGTGGATTGTATCCACTCAAAAATATTTCAAAACTCTAATCCTAACCCAGTTTACGCAATAAATATAATTAGAAATCATTTGTATAATATCATTGGATATAGTGGATGAACTATTGTTCAATTACCTTCATAAAAGGGTATGTACAACTTATTTCAAAGGATGAAAATTTGTTGTGCACTAACTTAAATAATTATATTAATCTGAATAAAATTTTTTTTTATCCCCGCTCATTCAGTTTTATGAGTCTGCCACTGCTCGATAGTAGCCTCAATCCCAATCTCTAGCTCCTCAACTACACAAGTGTCTGGGACAAAGCTAGGCCCTCCCTCTGCATAAATGAAATTGTTAGAATCAATTGCTCATAATTTATGCAATGTAACAATAGAGAAAAAAATGAAGATTACCATCCGGTTGACGGATACTAGCTGGATCTATAGGAACGAGTGCTTTCTGATTCATGTCGTGCAAGATCGCACAACATAAAAGGAACAGATCGTGTGTAACCTTCTTCACGAATTGACTGTCACCTAAAAATATCTTGGCGGCAGACTTGCATGATTGCACCATTGTATTCAACTAGAAAATTACACATTATAGCGTAAATACAAGTTTGCTTAATAATACACTGTATTAACCTTTTATTTAGCTTACCAAAGTAGTGCACTCAGATGCATTGGGCTAATATGTAGTCACATGAAAATGTGTAGGTTGAATAATTTGACGTGTGATCCTATCATACCATGTAATGTATGCAGCGTGAGTGGCTGGATCGAATACGTCTGAACCGGTCTCCACATGGTCATGGGCGGAGGCCATGTCGGGAATGTTATGGCATGCAAAACACGGGCATGGCGATCAGAAACAACGCATAAGCCACTTCGGTCAGTTTTTAAGGTTCTGAAAGGAGTAGAAATAGAAGTGTTACCAACATGGAAAATATTTAAGCATTTACCATTTGTAACCTCAACTTTTTCTAGACCGGTGTATGCCTAATTCGCTGAAAAATCAGTAATATCCGAAGTCATATGATTTACACCTACTGTGTCTGGGTACTAGATGTAAGGAGCATAACCAAACTGAGATGAGTTATGATATACCATATCCGTTGAAGCGTCATAACACAAGTGACAAGTTGGTGCTAAATGACCAAGCTACCCACATATCTGGCATGGTTGTCGGGGCGGGAGTAAGGCCATTGAATTGAAGCAATCCAAAATGGAGTGTCATCGTGGTTATGACCTCGCTCACACCATGATCGGTGTGACTACCCATATAACAGTTTTGAGAGCGTTGAAGTGTTAGAGTAGAATCAGTTGATGATGATGGAGGGCTAGCTCACTGCACTGAGTTCATTTTTGGAGAAACATCGTTCAGGACATTAATTGACATGGAACCAAATAGAATGGTGTTGAGTAGCTCATCGGATGAGATGGTGAATGTTGGGTGCACTAGGCTGCCATTCATATACCAGTTGTTGACCTTTGAGAGTTTCACATTAAGTAATTTGTATGACTGATTTGATGGAGAGGAAGTGATGGTTATTAAGACCAATAGTCGACACGTACAAAGATATGACAGAAGGAGAAGCCATAAAGAAAGATGAAAAAAATATAAGGAGAAACCTAGCTGATACTAAATTAGAAGAGAATGTAATGATTTTTGTTTGTTGATTTACAAGTATTACAACTACCCTCTTTATTATACATACAAGTCTCATAAGGAATAACTCACTTCATATTATTTAGAGTAACTCCTTTTAGGGTGACTCCTTTCACAAATATAGAGCATCTTCTAGAATATAAAGGGTCATATCTTAAACATGAATTGGATTTAATGCATTGGATTGATTGGAATTTAATAATGACAAAGTGTTTATGTATTAAAGTCTAATCCTAAGAAGAAACAGTATAAAATAACATTGTTTTAATAAGAATCTTTATTTAACTTATAAACTTTGGTTTTAAAATTTAATCATTAAATTTATAATTGCAACGAGATCCTAAACTATTTTTTCCTTAAAAGTAAAATGCTTATTAATAAAATTGAAATTTTTTTGAATATGTAATTGTATGTAACTCTCTTTTTGTAATTTACCACTATTTCATATTTTTTATCTTATATAAAAGACCCTCTGTGTCACATTCTTAGTTATTGAATAAATAAATGATTAATGCCCAACGAGGAGATAGAATGTATATGTATGTATTACAAAGATGGTGTCAAATATAATACATGGAGTGACTATGATGTTGTCAAATATACACTAACTATCTCATTTCAAGACCAAATCAACATATGAAATGAGTCAAGACTGGATCCTATTTACTCTCTTTACTAAGTAAAGCCTTAGGAAGAGAAGAAGTAAAAAATTTGTACATCCACTCCTTTTTTTTAATCAACACTTGTGTGGCCAGTTTTTATGTTGAGGTAACAAACTCCCCCAACCAGTATGTGTAACACTAGTATATATAACCTCAAACCCACCACCAGATACACTCTGCATTGTATATTCTGTTTTAGGTTACTTCAACTTAATAAATAAGGTGGACATATGATATGCTTAGAAGTCATTTACTCGATCAAGATTCCGAAGACGATGCCTCCATGCGTGGCTTTGGAGCTAAATGCTCAACTCCTATTTGTCCCAAGCCTCGCCGAGTT
>NQLW01000084.1:189067-246602 GCA_002312845.1 Kalanchoe fedtschenkoi
AATAAGAGCAATAAAATAAGGCCTCAGTCTTTGTAGTTCAAGAGTGACCATGATTATATAATAATTAAGATATAAAAGTTTAAAACTTTTAGAATAAAAAATATATGTTTATGACATTGTGAAACTTTTAGAATAAGAAATATATGTTTATGATATTGTGATTTACATAAGATGTTAATATATGGTGATAGTTATAATTTAATCAAATAATAAGAATAATTAATTTAAACATTGGTATCAATGTATTTCTAATATTAAATATTATTTTCCTTCTTATTTTAATAAAGAAAATTGCACTTACATAAAATAAGTAATTTATTACTACGGGAACTTGAATTTTTCAAAATATTTAAATAAATACATTGTATCCTTGATCATGAGATATGTAGAAGCATATTATCAAATAGAGGGACATGCAAAATTAATCCTCTTTGATAGTAAGCAATACTTATCGTACATTATTTGAAAACACATATGATGTAAATTATGCAATGAAATACAATTGATAGTGTTTCGATTATTACGAAATTTGTGTCAATCAAAAAAAAATTGACTCTTAAAGTAATATTGAGGAAAAATTATTATTCTTCACACGTATAGTTCTTGCATCATTTCATATTAAATTTCCGATCAAGTTCTAAAAAAAGACAAATTTTATACTCTGTGGTTATATTTTGCGATACCTCAATTGTATGATACACATAATATGATCATAATATAGAATTTTTCAATACCACAAAAGATATATATTTCATTTTGTTTCAATTTCTAAAGTGATAGTCTAACATATTTAAAAATAAATAACATAACATATAATATTATTATTTATACATAAAAACTTATAAAATAAGAAGCTCATGAATATTTATAAATAAACTTATAAAATAATAAAATTGTGCGTCCTCACAGTCACATTATAATACCTAGTAACAAATAAAACTGTTTCACATAAATGGAGATTAGTAAAAAAATTATTAAGGAAATAACCTACCAATCCGTTAAGAACTCATGTACTTTACGCTATGCGAACCCCCTAATATCCGTCAATTTCAGTCCAGATTCGTCCAGATGCCGCCAAGTGTCTACTCTCGGTGCGCGACACGTGTACAGAAGGTAAACATGTTCGAGGATTGATTTACCTTTGCATCTGCATGGACACATGTCACACAAGTAGGCGTGACACCTCAATATCCGCTCTCTCTGTCCCTTGTTTATCTTTATTTCAATTTCACTCAACTCAATTATCTAATGACATGGAAATTTTTTTAAAAAACAAATTTCATAATTAAATGTAAAATATTATAACCTTCAACTCAAGATCCATATTGAATAGATTTTCAATACGCTTTTGAAAAAGTATATCGATTGAAAATACATAGTTCATCAACTGAATTATTGCACATTCGATGTACTTTGATCTTCAAAATGAACTTTGCACGTTTCATGAACTATGAAAGTAAATAATCATATACTTTGCGAATTTTAATCTATGTACTTTAAAATAAAAAAATTATTAAAATGTGAACAAAAAATAGTCAAAATGGATCTTAATTTAAAGCTTGTAATTTTCTAAAAATGAATTTGATTTTTAATTTGTATAAAGAGAGAAAATAACAAAAAGATTTTTTTGGATAATTATGAGCGTATATTAAGGAATAATATTGACTTGCATTAATAAATTAAAAACAAAAACAATTTAATATAAAAGGAATAAATCAAGATCTGTAGGATCAATCAAGATCGACGGATATTAATAGTTCACAGTTTACATATCCAAATCGGTTTTCATTTGATTCACTCTCTGTGTATATATATATATATACACATATATATATATAATTCACTAATTTTGCAATTTTAGAAAAATAACATTTTGAAAAAAAAATAACATTTTGAAACTAAAGTTTTTTTTATCAGTTCAATTCTGAATAAATTTTTTAGGATCCATAATTTTCAGCCAGGTAGGTTATAAATAAATAAATAAGGGTGCTTTTACGCAATACATGACGAATTTAAGTAAAATAAGATAAATTTTATTTTAAGTGAGACACTTGTTTAATAAAATTTAAAATTACTTCGTTTTACTCTCGCAACGAATTGTTTAGTTGTTTGGAATAAAAATCCTCCTTTTATATTTAGAAACTAAATCCTAAACCCTTCATTATCAGAACCATATTATTTGGTTCTATTTTTCATAAATTATTTTATTAAAAAAATTCATTAATAATTATTTTTGTACTCTAGCCCCTTATTCACAATCCTATATTCTCTAATAAAAAATCACCTTACTTCTCTTCACTCCCCTAAATCCCCAAATACATTCTTCATTCCCAAGCCTTTCCAACTATTGATAGCGCCGACTCAGGACGCAAGGGCCGGCTGCAGAGACAACAGGGCAGCCGCCCGAATCTCATGTAAAATTCAGATCTTTATAAGAAAATGTTAAAAAATATATATATATAAAAATTTATATACATAATTTTAATTAAAATTTTAATTTCTGAGCCACCAAATTCAACTCAAAAAATTTTAATTTTATAATTTTATCAAAAAAAAAATGTTGTGTCGAACCCGGAAGAGAAGTGACAGAAACCATTTTCAGGGCCGGAAGCGTGGCAGAGGACCGAGACTGACACACTATACTCCGGTGGTAGCGACATTTTCAGGTACTCTGACGCCTTGGCGAAACGCAGGCAAACTCTGTGAATCCATCCTGCCATCTCCGCCGTCGATTCTCACGTCTTTCTGATGCGGTGCGAACCCCGAGACGCGTTCCTAGACAAACTGACAGCCGAAAATGATTAACAGAAGCAAAACGGTGCCGTCTCCATGACTCAGCGCTCAAAAATGCCAATTGGCCGTTGGTTGAGTGGAGTCGAGAATCGCAATCGAGAGCTGCTCGAATCGGCGGCGGCCATGGCAGTGGAAAGGCTTGAGAGTGAAATAGATTCGACAACTTGGGGATAAGGATAATTAATAAGGTGTTTTGGTTATTAATAAGGGATTATGGTTAAATTGTTCCGAATAACTTTTTTTTATAAAAATAATAATTATAATAAAAGAAAACAAATTGGTTAAAATGATTTTTATTGATAATTATGTTATCTTTTTTAAAACTTTTATTTTGCAAATTCAGATAATCATGATTTTTTAAAAATTATGGTATTTTGTAGTTTCACAAAAGATAATTATATTAAATTATTCCAATCGAAATGGAATGGAGCACTTTAAATTCGAGTTATTCGGTTCAAATATTAATTTGACATCATCGTATTAAACACATGTAAAAACCCTAACGCAGCCGATTCGTCACCGGCCTCCAAAATCACAGTCAATCGCGTCGCACCTTGAATCTCGCCTGCCCGACGGGGATCATATTTCGTGGCCGCTTGATTGGTTTCCGGACTGGGATGTCGTCTGCTCCGAGCGGGGAAGGTCGTGAGACGCCAAACAATGTCAGCAGTGACGCGGCTGCTGAGACATCGAACAATGTTGGTGTCAATGTCGCCCGGAGACAGACCTGGAACATACCGATAAATGGCGCCGTCGATGCTGTGCCGGTTATGAGAGCCGGTGTCTGGCCTTCTTTGTCTGAGACCGCCAACGCCCCGCGTAGGCCGCAAAGGCAGCCAAGACCCACCTCTGATCATTCCAGGACTGTTTCTGAGGTTTTTTTATCTTTCTGTGAATTGTCTGATTACCTATTGATTTGTTGTGATATTTTTGCGATTGGAATCGTGTAAGAGGAACATGCATATTCATCTGTGAATTTTAATTGTAGAAAATCTAGACTTATCTGTATTGGTGTCTTTTCATGTTCGATTCATCTTAGTATGATGTGTTTATGAATGGGTGTTGGTATGAATTTCATGCATGACTGTGTTTGGTGTTTTTAGTGATTGGGTAATTGTCCATTCAAGGTTTTGTGTCATTACTTTCTCAGGCTTCTTCTTCAAGGAATCATGTGGCTCATAGTGTAAAGCCTAACTCCGCTCAGAGTAATGTGCACCCAGGGCGCAATAAGGATACAAGGAACCATGCAACTAGCTCATCTGTTGGTAATACTGATCGCTCCCAGCCGCCATCATCTCAAGGTCCAGTTACTCAAGTTTCTGTTAACAACGGTTCTTATAATAATAACTCTAATCCGGAGACTGGCCCGAAGAATGGACCCAGACCACAATTGCATAGTGGTGGTAATCATCCCCAGCATCAGGATTCTCACCGGAAGGGCAATGTTGGCCATCATCCTCGTGGAGATGGATCTCATGGACGACGTAAGAATGTAGATCGTGGAAATCGTGATGCGAATACTCACCCAAGTCATAATGCTAGAAATGGTCCTGTGCCACCTCCTGTATTCTTTGGCCCTCCCCCCGGTCCTCTTCCGAGGCCTGCTTTTCCTGTTGCTCCTTATCCACCACTTCCACCGCCTTTTCCTCCAGTGCAACTTATGTCCCCTGGGATTCCTCCTTTTGCTGGTGAGTATCTGTACACTATCTAAGCATTGTTCTTTGTGTGTGATTGCAAGATGCAACTTTTTTCCTCAGGCCAACGTGTCTTTTATGGACCACCCATGATTGGCCCCCTCCCGATGAGGCCTCTTCCACCCCATGTTCCTTTTGGACTTCCGTTTCATATCTCTAACTTAATGAAGCAGATCAACTACTATTTCAGGTGAATATGCAAAATTACAGGAGCTTATGCTAATCCTTTTACTCCCTGTCCTTTTCCTTATCGGTCGTTCAAATACTGGATTATATTCGTTATGTTTTTGCAGTGATGACAACTTAGTTAGAGATGTGCATTTGCGACGAAATATGGATGAACAAGGCTGGGTTTCAGTGTCCACAATAGCTGAATTTCAGAGGGTAAGAGAAATTCTACGTGTGATCCGTTATTCGTTACTCTTATATTATTTTCACTGTGTAAACCCAAATGTGATTTGTCTGTCTTTGTACCTATGGATTGATGACTCTTTCTATAGTATTCAGCTCTTTCTAAATCCCGACAAACATTTATTGTCCGGATTGTGTTTGTTACTCCTTGGTTTTTTATGTCCCTCTCACAAAAGTGGATACCTATAATGAATTGTTTCAAATATGTCTATCAATAAAAATGAATCTATTAGCTTATGTTTGAAACAAAGCGTAAATAAATTAGATCATAGCATAGTGTATTTGGTGTGGTGTGGGTGTTCAACGTCATTTGGTTTTATGTAAGTTCTTAACAAAATTTCACATGAACTCGTTTATTTGGTAGGACATTCATCTGCAGGAAATATTTTACTTCATAGATATTCTAGGCTAGACTAAAGAAGCTACTGACTTGATAGCTAGGCACAAAGATAATTTTCACAGAATGTGCTGTCTGAATATAAAATTCCTGGAGCTTTATCATTAATATATTTGATGATTACCAATTCAGCATCTGCACTCTTGTTAACTTTCATCCGTATATGTTTGAATGTATAATACTGTTTCTTGGTTTCACTAGTTACCTTACATTAGTGCCCATAAAATTGCAAGGGAATTTTTTTTGCGCTGTTTCTCTTTTGAGACAAGTGTTGTTTATTTTTCCTGGGTGGTTCAGCGTGTAGTCCAGTTTGTTATTCTCTCAACATTTTCATGTTAATTAAAATTGTTGTTTTTTTCATCATTTGGACACATGTGAGTAAATTCTTAGTACTTAGATTTAGATGATTATAATAAAAAAGACAGTATTTTCGATGTTCTATATTTTTAAGCTAATTAAGAATTCCCTGATTTATCATCATCATGGGTGTTTATCGATCTACTTTTCTTCTTTTAGCTTACCGAATCTTAGTACTTGTATTATTTTCCAAACATGCTATTTGGATATCTGATCTCTTCACATAAACGCATTATACATTTTCTTTGCAGATTGATTGTCCCTGTTATATACAAGCACTATTTTTGTTTGGTTTTATTTCAGGTAAAAGATATAACAGCACAAGCCAATAACTTCCTTGATGGGAATGATAAAGATCCTATACAGTTCATATTGAATGTGATGCAAAATTCCCCTTCCGTTGAAGTGCAGGTAGAAACTCATCTGGTTTTGTCGTGCCAATGACTGTCAGTGGACATAATTTATTGTACCATAATTGTTGAATCTGCTGCTCTCTTCACACTGTTTGCATCTCACTAGCATGTAATAAATAGTGCAATGTGATTTCTTGCAGTTTGCTGTTATTAACATGTTCCAGTATGTCACATTTGTCAATAATATTGCAGGGAGACAAGCTTAGGAAGCGGAGTGGTTGGGAAAAATATATTCTACCGAATATTATTAAGTCTTCTTCAGCTGTTGAAAATGTTGCAAATGGGGAACTGGCCACTCGTCTCGAGAATACCGTGCTTGAGGAAAAGCCTCTTCACAGTGACTTAAAACTGGAGGATGGAGCTAATAAATCCACAAATGACGAGGTCGAACAGTAACCCTCATGTGGAAAATTTGAACATGGGTCCTCAGTTCCAAAAATCAGATAAGGCAATATTAATTAGCTAGTTAAGTCAATTGGGTATATGGAGGTATAAGTGGGTAGCGTAGTAGTGTGGTCTTGGACTTGGAATTTTCGTACCATTCACCAGGAGGAGAAGAGTCGGAGATATGGAGAAGTTTGGCATGTATGCTTCTTTCTGTCCCAAGCTGTTTCTGTTTTGTGCGTCAAAATTGTCAAACTTGCCTCAGGGTGGTCGTTAGCTTTACATAGTGAAGGAGGCAACACCTGACGTCAAATGACCGGCAAGGTAACTGTTTTGTTATGGTGCATCGGTATTGGTTGTTTTGGTCTAGGAGTGTTGTGACGTTGCTCATGTTCCGATTTTGAGGGGGATTTTTTTTTTCAATACTGGTTCCTCCTCATTTCTACATAACATTAATAATTTTTTGGAGCCAGGAAGAATCTTCTATTGCTGTTTATGGCTTATTTAAGTTTATTGGCACATGATCATCCTGATTTTGTTGTTAATTTTACTGCTGAAAGCATACCGTTTTGTAGTTAATTTTAGTCCCTCGCAATGAGCTGCATACTCATGGCTGTTTGTCATTCCTTTCTTCGATTTCTTAGTTTACACTCTTCAGTGAGCTCATTAAATCCCTGGGTTTTCACATCAGAGTTAAACTTAAAGATCTAATGTGGATCTACTCCTCTGGACAAAGCCAGGCTTAGTTTCCCTTTTAATGACTCATAGACTAATGAGCAACTGGACTTGCATGGGCGTAGAGCCTTCTCAGAATGCATGTTTTCAACTATGGCTGCAATAACACTCTTGTTTGATTCTTGAGTGTTAAAGTTGAAGAGCCAGACAGCTCGGTGGCCTCCCAAGTTTGCCTGCAGGGTCGTAGCTGTTGCACGCAGTGGCAGCCCTTAGCTCATGTTGGTGCGCAAGCTACCATTCATTAGACTGTTTCTTCCTCAACTTCTCAACGTTTACATGCTCATTAGGAACCAGATTGCCTCTTTTTTTTTTTTCCTTCTTCTTGTTGGATTTTAAAGAATTCGAATTGCGAGTATGATCGAACTCGGGCACGTCTCCAAAGAGCCCATGCCGCCTACATGTGCTGCGACGACAGTATGAAGTTAAAATATAAGCAAGTCCGATCCTTAGAGCGTTTGCTTACTTGGCGGTGTGGACTGGGGACACAGTGGAGAGTATACTGTGGAACAGTAGAAGAGATGTGTCTCTGGCTTCATCACATTCTCTCTTCACATTTTTCCCTCAAACTCAACATTGTAAACCCACATTTTTTTAATAATTTTTATGTATACAGTAACATGTAATTTATGAACTTGTGATTAGTTACATCTTAATCTAAAACTTTTATTTTACAACAATTAATTTTTTAATTTGAATCAGATATAATTCTATATTCTGTAATCCAATACTTTTTTCTTAAAACAAGATGAGATTATTTATACTTTTTTTCACTGATACATGAATGATTAAGAGGTACATTTATAACCAATAGAGTGTTGTCTAAAAACATCCATTTCTCAGGTTTAAATTTTAAGTTGGTCTGCAACAAGGTGTAAGTGAGATATCTTATAATAAGTCTGATTTCATTATAAAAAAAAGTGTATTTATGTAGGAAATATTGGAGGAGAAAAAATTAGAAGAAGCTACATTTACGTGCATATTTCTCCACAATCCGGCATTGGGGTGGGCGGGCCAAACGATTGTCCAGGGCCCTGCCTCCCTCGAGGCCCAAATCTTTTTTAGATAAAGAAAAATAAAATGTATTCACTTGGAATTGAATATGTTGTTTCGTGGGCGGGGATGTCTTGATCATTCTTTCTGAATCTTACAATAATATGCTAAATAGAATGTGATCGTAAAGGATCTGTAAAGTATATGACAATTTTGATAGTTCGCGACTAATTTGGAAAACCTTTTAGAGATGATTTAATCAAATATTTAATAATTATTTATTTATAGTATGGTGACAAGGTCCTACAAATGGGCACAAAATATATCTTAAGTGCTTTAAAAAATTGTTTCAACGTGCTTATGATATAAAAAATAATAGATGCGAACTTTCTTTCTTTTTTTTAAATTCTCTTCTCTTCCCTCTCGTTTGTACTTGTACCTCCTCCGATGTTCTTCTTACGCCGCCCTCGGCCTCAGGTTGCCTCCTGTCATCCCTCCTTCACATCGTCCCGCCCCTGGTGCTCTTTACTTTAAATAGTCTTTTAGGGATACTATACTGAATTTTGTCGAGTTGGACATAAAATATATTTATCTGATTAATTGAAGTTATTCTTACAATTAGATTGTCTTCGCGCTCCAATTTAAAAGTTTTTCATTGATTGATGCGCGTTTAGGCGGCTTCTTCACTTATCATAAAATTTGATTAAGAAGCTTAAAATGGACAAGTAATTGAGATGCATTATTTTAAGACAAATATTATATTTAATTAATTCAGTATTTGACCTAAAAAGTTACAATTTTAAACAAACTGCATCTAAGTAGTAAACACAGAACATAATATAAACTTTAAGTTATATAAGCATTAGTTATGACTTCTTGAAATCATGGCTATAAACACTATCAAATCTCTCTATTTTCTAGCCATTCTTTTGGCGGAAAATTAGCAGAAAAATAAATTTTAGTCACCTTCTGAGAATATTTTCAGGCCTACAGAAGTTTGTCGGAACAACACCGCCGATAATATGGTCCCGCGACCTTCTGTCCATATTTCAGCCGAAGTTTCCAGCCAACTTTTGTTTTTTTTTCGACCATTAATGATTATTTCATCTTTCGACCACTTTCTTCTAGTGTTTGGTCTATCCAAGTTTTGTGGTCTTTTGCAGTCAGTTTCAACCAAACTCTTTTAGTTAAGTTTTTGGTGAATTTTAGGCCACTTATATTTCAATAATAGACACCCTCTGTTCAATACTCTAAAATACAATGCTCTCAACACGCCAACATGTTTTTTTAACCAAAAACTTACAAAAACTCTCCACCACTCAAGAAGAATGCCTCCTGAATTCTCCTATAATTTCTTATCCTACCAAAGAAGTAATTGAGTAATTTACCTAAATTAGAATTCATAATTATCACCAATTTTAGGAAAACCTATTAATAATATTAAATCAAATACAATTTCTCACCGTACCAAAATCGTGATTTAGTCACTTATATAAAAAAGAATTTCTAATGCTAATCAACATCTAATTAAGTTTATGTCCATTCTCATTTTGATATTCATATTTAGAAATTTAGTCAATTTTCAACAAATCTTCCATTGAATAGAACTTCTAAATATCTTCACCTTGATATTGCTTCCAAATCTAAGGAGACGGCGACATTTTCCTGTTTAACACTTCATCAAAAATTTGAAAGTCTTCACCTATTATTCTACGATTCAAATGAACTTTTCACATGAGCATCCAACAAGATATAAGAACTTTTCTTTAATTTTAAAAATTTAGTATATTCTCAAAACATACATATACGACAAGGTACATCACAAGCTCTATTCCCCAAGTGCATGAGGCATAATGAGTTAGATGCAACACGAGCACGATGAGAATAAAAATAACTAAGTACATCATGAAAAATGGTCAAATAAAATATGTAAATCGGAGGGTGAATTGTTGTCTGAATGGCGCATATTTTCCAAAATCTTTTACAATACTAAGAAATACTTATAAAGTCCTTGGTGTGAAGTGAAATATGATGTAAGTGTGCATGATAACATGATTTTTGCTGGAATGATGCTTCATTAAATGTGTCTAGGTTTTTTTTAATGCAAATTGTTATGAGGAAAGAAGAGGGCCACAAAGAATATGTCATTCTGAATTAGCTACCATTATATGTCCTTGACACTCACACTCAAATGGCTATTCATTTCACTAACAGAAAATAAGTTTCCTGTCTTGACATAAGAAAGTAGCTACAAAAGACTTGGACATAATGACGCATCTGTCTAACATTAAAAATTAAAAGAGTAATATAAGAAATATTTTAATTTTTATTTGAACCATGTAATATGAGACTTGATTAATGCATGGAGGGGTTAAATTTTTTTGGATTGGATATACAGATAGTTGATTATGCTGGTTATTAATAAATTTCCTTAGAGCCTATCTTTGTAGTCTGTTCTTTTTTACGTGCATGAATTAAGGACCAAAACAATCAAGACATAGAACTAATGTTTTCCTAGATTCGATATGAAAGTCCTCTGAAAACCGATTATTTTTTATTTTTATTCTTCAAGAAGCTAAATATTTTGATTGTATTTGACACTACTTTCCAGCATATGCATGTGGATAGCAAAAGCATGCATGCTTGTTTGTTTTGTCTGTATGCACCAGAATGCACATGCCTTCTTGATTTATGGGCGAAAGGTGTTTTGATTTGATTGTAATAGGTCATGGTCACCTAAATCTCAACCTTATAAGTCCGGAACTATAAAATCACAAAACGAAATAGCTGTCACGATTCGCGGCCTATGGGATTGCCCAGAAAATAAATATTAAATTAATATTTAGCTGACATCCCTAATATTGTAGATATGGATCCAACAAAATGGAATCATCCAAATTTTATTTAGATCACTAGTAAAAAAAGTTTTTTTTTATATTCCATATAAGAGGGATAATTTATTAAAACGTACCTTGGATGTAATGTATGTATGAAAGAATGTGTTTGATGACCACTTAACACAATTATGAATGTGGAATGTCTCACTAAGGACAACCTTGTGGTTGAAAATATGCAAAATATTAGATAACATCACAAAATAGGTTACATACTTTAAACGTTTTAAAATTATAACCATCACCATCGATTTTTAAAATTCACAAATATATTTATTTTTCAAGTTCGTGTATAATTCTACATTACTCAACGAACTCCATATACTACTTTAACTAATTGTACCAAGTTCCCCAACTAATCTTATCTCAAAAATTACATTGTTTTGATTTTTACTTTATATTTGATGTTTCCATCTTTTCGCTCCTTCTCCTTCCATCTTCACTCTCTTTTTGTTTGGAATCAGAAACAATTAAAATGTGGCCTTTCATATGGTTGACTACTAGTTTAGAAAGTCACATGAGTTTTAAAAGCATATGTTGAAGTTCAGTGTTGTGCCGGACAAGTGTTGTCATTTTCATTTGTGCTTAAATCGTATGTTGAGTCGGCTGATTTAGGTTCTGAAAGAGTAGCACATCACCAACTGGTCTGTTACGAGTGTGGTGGGGAGGTTGGAGTTGTGATGAAATGTCTGTGATGCATTTATGTTGTCATGAGGTGGTAACATATTTTAAATTGATAATGAACTAAGCGTTGAAGGTGTTTGTGTACTCGTTATAAGAGATGCTTGGAGGTTCTGGTATCTCAATGTGGAAGTGGAGGTGGAGGTGGTGATTGGTTTGGTTGGAAGCAATGGTGATGGGAGGTAAACATTTATTAAAGTTATTAGCTCCCAAATTTAGACCTTTAATATGTGTTCAAGGATGTGTGGTTATGAAGATTTGCTAGGGAAGGTGAGAGTTAGAATTGTGAGGATTTTAATCTCATTTATGATTCTTACAAGATGGATATTTGTATGTTATTACAAAATTAATATTGCTTTGTGTTGCTTCAAAATTTTCGGGTCGCAAGAGGTGCGTAAATAATTTTTATATATTCTATGTCATACAAAATTAATATATTATATTTTTTCTTTTTAGAAAACTATTACCATCAAGATTTGAAGCGACTTACAAGATGAATATTCATTAACCAACCACTAGGCTATCACATTAGGAGCAAATTGAATTGAATATGTTATTATTATTTATATTTTCTTATTAATGCTCGTTAGGTATTTTACATACATAATATATATCTACTTTTTCCAAGTGAATTATTATGTTAAGCATTCATGCATACACATTGCATCATGTTTGCGGCGTTTTGTTACGCGATGAGAATCTAATTTTGATATGTAAATGATCTGATGATCGGGATCGACAGTGATGACTGCCTAGTATGAGGGCTTTTTATGTCACAGTTCATGTCGGTGCATCGCGCTTGTGTATTGATATTTGAAATATGACATTATGAGATGATATAAGATATATGTATAAAAAATGGTGAATAACCTTGTAAATGTATATCTTAAGTACGAATGGTGGATCATATGCGATATTTAAGAATATTATTTAACGAAAGTATTTTTCTCAATATTGTAAAAAGAACCTATGGCTCACCATTGTACGTATGAGTGATTTGCTCATTGAATCATTTTGACTCACTCAATTATTTTATTATTTTATTTTTCATACAAGTAATCAATTGATTGTAGACACTAAGCGAGCTCTACGTTATTGTCATCCATTGGTCATCGTTTTATGTGTCTTCTTTTATTTTTTTTATTTTTTATTTGTTACTTAGAAAATAAATATTGCTCTTTATTACTTGGACAGGATCCTGATAGTAGAATTTGGATTCATTCATATTGAGTTTGTATTACATTTACATGAGTATTATGCTTAAAAAATTTAAATTCGCTGTAATAATTAGATTTTGGTGTTTCAAGCCTTGCTGACTATCTGATTCCATTTGTAATTTGGTTCTTCTTCAAGGTTCCTAAGGGTAAAAAAGTAATCACAACAATTGGTAGTCCAATTCTTAAAAAAAAATTGTATGAACATTGAGGAATGAGTTCGCCTGATAAGCTAATTGACGAGCATGCACTCGCTTAAGTGGGCCTTAAACAGGAATGATTGAAATTGTCATATACGTATCCAATGGAATCATGGACATATTCGCATAAGTAATGTTCTCATCATTCTCCTTTCTTACATTCGAGTCATTCTCGATTCAAGCTCATACTTCTTTCCTAGATAAGATTGTAGTACTTTCCTAATCAATCTGGTATGACTCGTGATTTGGCAAAGATGCTTTGGAAATAAGGCAAATTTATTATTCAATCGCACAAATTTGTGGCGTTTCTGATGGTGTCTTTTAGAAAGACTATTTTTTTTATTAATATAAATTACAACACACACACTCAACAATTAGGATTGAAACTCTAGAGGTGAGGATTGTCAGGAATCACCCCCTCACCCATTTTACCACCAAGCTACACTCCTGATGGCTTTTTTCAAAAAAAAATTTATAAAATGTAAATTACAACGCACATATCCGACCACCAAGAGATTCGACCTCAGATCGTGAGAATTGTCAGGATTCACTTATCACCCTCTTTACCACCAATATGAGGCGGACAAGCACATATAGCATCAAGTGAAAACCAAACAAAATTACATTCTAAATCGTTCATACTTTTTTTTATAGATTTTTCTTTTTACTAGCCTTATCAATTTTGTCTTTTAAAATAATTTTAAGAAACATAAGATGCAAGACAATATTCATTTCACAGATGGAAGAAAAAATAGATAAAAATTCTCTTTTTCTATAAGATTGTCGAAATGTGAAGTCTAATTAAGAAACTGAACGACATTTGACATGTTTTTCATAGTTATCAAAATCAAATTTGTTGTTGAATCAGTCAAGGATCTAGGTTTCAATTTTTTTATTGTGATGGTTCGATAGACCCATTCAACCATTGATTTGATTATCTTTGCTTCTAAATCCACATAGGATTAAAAACATAACAAGACTGTAAGGCTGTGTTTGGTTTAGGAAAAATTTGATGAAAAGGAAAATTTGATGAAAAATAAGATGAAAAAATTGTGAAAAAAATGAGAAGCAAAGTTTGTAGGAAAATTAGATAAAAAATAGGAAGGAAATATTGTTTAAACTAAAGAATGTTTTAGTCTTTTTCCATTCTTTTTCATTTCTAACCAAACAAAGAAAAATATGATGAATTCCATGAGAAATCCACTTTCTTTCAAATTTTCCTTCCACCAAATTTATCCTAAACCAGTCACACCCTAAGAGTGTTTCTGATCGGAGATATTTTAAGTACTAGAATGGAGACCAGGTTTGATTCCTCTCTCAAACTATTTTTTATTAGGTATTTTTCCTGAGTTGATTTTAGGAGAGAAAGGGAATGAGAGGGAAGGGGAGAAAAAATGGTGTTCCTGAGTTTTTTTAAGGAAAGAAATGGAGGGGAAGAGAAGGAAAGAAATCCCCACTTTCTGTCCTCCCAAATTGGAGGGGAAGGGAGGGGAAGCAAAATAAAACGGAAAAAATGACAATTTTATCCTTATTTATCTCTTAATTTATGTAAACATAAGGGCAGTTTAGTAATTATGTTCTATTTTTCCTCCATCCCCTCCAAATCCTCTCTAAACTCGGGAACACCCATTCCACTCCTTTCCTTTCCTCTCTCATTCCCTTCCCTTTTCTCTCCTTCCCTTTTCCTCCCCTCCAAACTCAGGAACAGAGCCTTTTATTGATGCGTCTAAACAACGAAGATCAAACGTCCTCAAATTATATGAATCTGTATCAGGTTCATCACGAGGGATGAGCTCGAGTCTGCCATGAAACAGTATGGGATGGGAGACGAAGCCACCATCAAGGAAATAGTATCTGAGGTGGATACCGACAATGTAAGTTGATTTTCTTTGGAATAGTATTTTTGAGTATGAGTGTGTCATGTGAAAGTTTGAAAAGTCAAATTAAAATTTGACGAATTAATGATATACAGGTGATAGATATGGTCCCTAAGAACTACTCCGTTTTGAGATCTTCGTTTTGTCTCGCACTTCGCCTAATCATGTCTAGTTTTTACAGAATGGGAGAATTAATTATGATGAGTTCTGCGCGATGATGAGTGGCACCCAGCAGCCGGTTCCTCAGCTGAGTTTTGCGTGATAACTTGCATCATGCCTGCACCATCTGGATGCAGGATATGACATTTGAGCATCATTTTGAGTGTGCAACTGGAGAGGTTTCGAGATAGTTCCTTGTTGGTAACATAGATGAAGCTTCTGTAATATCCGACTGAGTGGAATCTGTTGTACAACAGGCTCAAAGCTTTCCTACCTCTGAGTCTCATAAGCTGTCCTCAGCTAATACAGTTTTTTGCACAAGTAATAATATAATTCGCATGTAAAAGTTGTTGCAGACTGGAACTTGATTTCCTGATTCTTAGTATACAACGGATTCGTTCCCGGGCAGGCTCTATCCAGATTTGTTCAGACCCAAATCGGACTTGAAAGTTGCTAGCAGGGTCGCGACAAATCATCTCATCTCATTCGGACTTGGTGGAGAATGATGCAGGATTGACTCAAGCCAAGCCTCACCCATGTTTCTTGGTGCACCTGACATCAGCAACGAGATGGCGGATATGCGGCGCATACCATTTCACCCTATCTACATGATCGACTGAAATATCCCAGCCGTGACCTGCAGCGAAAAATCACAGCTACTCAATTTAAGCTGATAATACCCAGATACTCAAGAATGCCTGACATGAACGGACAAAGCGTTTCGAGTGCAGGAAACGGTACCTTCAGACTTTGCAAGATCGCCTATTCTTTCCTTTAGGTACATGACCCAATCATTTTCTTCTGAATCCTTCACATTTGCATGTACATGTAGAACCCCGCCATCACTCCTGCAAGCACATGTGGCGATTAAATTTTCGGTGTTCCCAGGATATGCTGCAGATACTAGAAAAAGGCACTTTGTATGGGGTATGGAAAGTAAAAAAAAAAGAACCTTAATGCTCTGACGGCAGTCTCCCAACTTAGCTCACTTGTCGGAAGGAGGCCAAGATTGACTCGATTTGCAACACCCTGAAAGTAGGAAGGTATGAACAATTCACGGAGGCAAGCTAGGCTTATGTGTTTTGCGAAGCTTTATCAAACTTTGTTTATTGAGCAATGAAAGATTAACGTAATAAATAAGGAGTGTGAAGTAGGGATGTTCATCGGTCAGTTTTTGAACCGAACTGAATCAAATATAATTGACTTATTCGGTTTTATATTTTCAAAACCGAAGACTGAAATATTTTTTTACAATGGTTCGGTTTTGGACCGAATCAATTTATTTTGGTTCGGTCCAAAATCAAAAAACTGATTTTAGTATTCAACTTTTTAATAGATCTTAGAATAATATGGTCATAATCCACAATTAAACTACAACTCATTTAAAAAACGAAAAATAATTTATTAAATTTATATAAAACAAATTTCTAATATGCCATTAAACTCAATTTAAACTTTAAATATCAAACAAATAAAAAAAAGAGTACATATGCTTTAATTTTTTATGATATCAATTTTTAAAATAATATTATTAATTAAAAATATATATTATCTTTACTATCAATTTAATACTTCAGTTTTCGGTTCGACCAATAATAATAATCAAAAGTTCAAAACCGATAACCAGATCATTATATTCATGATATTCGGTTCAACTATCAAAACTGACTTAATTTGAACCAAAACAAATCAGTTCGGCTCAATTTTCGGTATTGACCGAACAATAAACAACCCTAGAGTGAAGTGACAATAATAGCAAAAGCAACTGCCTATATTACCTTGGGTGCTGTCAACCTGTTGTCTCCTTCCAGAACAATACATCTATCTGCGACGGAATTGGCTTCAAGGTTGCGCCGGAGAGCCTCAATAGCATTAAGATTCCACTCACACGCATACACCAGTTTTGCATTCGCTCTGTACATATAACATAAATCTCGGTCATTGATGATATTTGCAGGAAAGGGAGCAATCACTTCTACCGATGATCTTCCAAGATGATGCAGCAAAAGTTCATTCTAAATTAGACGTATGCCAATCCGAATAAGAAAAGCAATATACCTGACGAGAAATGGCAGCACGAAATATCCAATCCCAGCAAATAAATCCACTACGACTTCATCTCTACAATTCATGCCAGCCATACGAAGCTTCTCCGAGAGATTTCCCCAGGAAAACATACACTTGGTGGCATCAAAAGAGTAGACGATTCCATTTTCACGATGCTCAACCCAACCATTTTCGCCAACAAGAATCTCCAAGGTACTATCCCTTGTTCCAGTTGAAGCCACTCGACCCTGAAAGTGCATTTAGCCCCCGTTTGGTAGTATGTATTAATAATAAGACAATATAATTAATATAAACCTAAAATGTTTGGTTTACTATCTGTATAAGCACTAACAATACGTAGCATAGCTATTATTCTTTAAAACCGTATTAATAATCCCTTCAATTTAGGTGGTATTTGTTAATAAGGATATTAATAATACACCCTTGTCTCATACGGGATGCCAAACGTAAGCTTAGTAATCAAATAATCCTCATAATAATATTTCTACTATGGCTACTAATAATCTTTCACGCATATAGAAAAACAAATGCTATCTACAAATTCAAATTACAATGAGAAAGTTTACGGTGGCAGAAGAATATATCATTTCCACGCCCGGGTGCATAAGAAATAGCACGAGCAACTAACCTGTCGTGCAAGCCGACGAGCCCCGAGTGATTTTGCAACAGTTGACCAAAGTTCATTGCCTAGTGAATCCCACATTTTATTCTTAAAGGACGACTCCGGAAGAACGACAATATCCCCAAGCCTTTCCCATCTGACAGTTAAAAAGAAAAAAACTCACTCATTCAGAGCCCACGGTCATCAACTGAATCAACTAATTTCACATCGATTAAGCATTGCCTTCTTGCGAAAAAACTTTTATACAAACCAAAAAATACAAATAAACATCAAACCTAGCAGGTAGCTCCTCCAAAAGATCCTCGGCCATGTCTTGACGCTTTAGCAAAGATGCAACAGCTTCCCTCATGATTTTTGCAGGAGGGTGAGAAGGTTTTCTGAACTCTCCAGCATCGTTCATAATAATTGTTGCACCCAATTTACAAAGAGTAGGCAACGGATCAGAAGACAGTGGTGCAGTTTTCTCAAGCGACTTTTCCGCGTGGAGAAGTGAACAAAATTTGTTTGTCACAGGGAAACATATATGCTTTCCATCTTCTCGTGAATATGCCTTCCTGGTAAGGTCTAACCATCCATGTTTCTTCAAGAGATCTTTTCCAACCTTCGCAAAATCCCTTTCGAGGAGTACAAAGCTATGTGAGATGCCAGTCTCGGACTCAATACTCGACTCATGACTTTGTGGGACTGCTTCGGCGGAATCATTTGAAGGGACATCGGAAGATCTACTGACATAAGGTTTCTCAACGTCACAGTTTTGTGCCTTTTCATTGCGTGAAATTGCACCAGTGGCGGAAATGATGGGCAGCAAGTTTATAGTGAGGGGTTCACTAAACTTTGTCCCGAATGCATAACAAGCTGCTCCACCTCCGACAATTACTAAGCTATCATCAACCACATTGGCTGTACTGCGAACAAGCAAATCTTTTCCAGCAGAATTTAGAGGTATATGCTTCCATGCGCGGAGTTTCAGGTCAGCCAATGCTATTTCTTTACAAGCTTTATTGACAGGGCAACCTCCCATAATGCCGATGAAATGCTTGTACACGAACATCAAGTGGGAGAATTGCGCTCGCGGAACTTTCCCATTTATCTGCTCCTTCTGCCACCTGTGAGTTCTGACGTCAAAACTGAAAAGCTCTCCCAGCACTTTGTCAGTACCACAACCCCCGAAGATGAATAACTGAGACTCAGTTGCAACCATTGCGTGAGAATGACGAGCACCGGGCCAATCTGTGCTGCAGGGTATTTCAATCCATTTCAAATTTATCGTGTCAAGAACGTGAAAGGATGAGAAGACAGTATCATTATTCAGACCACCATATATGTAGATCTTAGAGCCCACTACTGCAGCTGCATGTCGATGCCTGCACAAGATACGTCCACCATACAAACTTCGATTATCAGCTAAAAACCAGTCTATGTAGAAACAAAAAATCTAAAAGAAAATATCACGAAGAGCGACTGGGAAACATGGCTGTAAATTTATCAAACAGTAGCGGAAGTGATATAGCTACCTAGGTGCAAAAGCACTGCCGCCACACTCCAACTGCTTCCATATGTTTGTGACTGTATCCAAAACCCAAACATCATTCAAAATGTTCACTGGATCAGCCCTACCTCCGATAACAAACATATGCTTCCCAACCATAGACGCCGTGTGGCCCAATCGTGGTGGCGGAGAATTCTCAACTTTAACTACATCTAAAGCACCCCCAAGTGGGTCAAGTAGTAAGCAATCGTTCCTTCTTGCATGTCTTCCCATACCTCCAAATCCCCCATACACAAGCACCTTCTTCTGATCATCCACCGTGCATGCCGTATGACCCCAAAGGAAAAGCCTTTCCACAGGCTCGCCATCGATTGTCATTGGAGCAATAGGCAGGCAGTCAGAGGCTCCTAATCCTGTCAATTACCAAAACTTTCAGCCAAAATTTCACCTTTTACAGGAAACGCATCCTGCAAACAAACATGTTCTACTCCGTATCTGTAATGTATCAAGTTTACCGACAGCTACACTCACTTCATCCTAAAGAGGCAACTCTCTGAAAACACGACAGTTGAGGGTGGAAAACTACACACAAACTCTTACAAAAGTATCGAAATGAGAAAAGGTAACAGAATTCCTGATACTGAACTGAGTTGCTGATCAAAGAATTAACCTTTTACCTCCATCAATAGCGGTTTTTTCCAGCTGGGTCTGCTCCACTCCGCCATTAATAGAATCAGCAACCTCGTTTATTTCAGCACAATCTTTCATCTCGGCAACTCCCAATCCTCCAAACCCATTACCCAACAAAGCCTGAAAAAACCCATCAGTCCTCTTCCTGTTAGCTTCCATTTTCTGATTAGCAACCCCAACCAGAAACTCCACATACTCCGTCGACACCAGAACCCGACCCGTTTCCCCCAGCGGCACCTCCATCCGAATCGAGCACCTAATCCCGACAATCACCCGCTTCCCCACACTCGTAATCCCAGACTCCCTAAACCCAGCTGCAATCGCTAGCGACACAATCGTCTGCGCTGACGCAACGTCCCGACACTCCACCGCGATAATCAGCGGCTCGAATCTGAACACAACGTCACACTGCTGCGCCGACGCGTCAGCATCATCAACTCTAAACAAAGCGTCCAAGACCGCATCTTTATCGGCGAAGTCGTGGGTTATGAAAAGCCACGACCCGCCTCTGGCCTTCTTGTGCGCTGTGGATGAAGTGGGTGTGGAGAGGATGGAGATGCGGCCGGAGCAGGAGCTGGTGGTGTAGTAGGATGGATGGCGGTTTATGACGTTGAGAAGCGGGATGATTGGCGTGTCGAGCGAGCCCTTTGGTGACTTGTCGGTCTCGGCTGCGCCCAGGGATGACAGCGTGGCTGCTTTCCGCTTCTCGAACTCCATTGATAATCTACTTCGGCGGCAGCAGCGGAGCAGCGGCGGGCATTGGATTGTTGAAGCTTGCTCACCTGCTGGGGTTCTGCGCTTCTGCCGCAACGATTACCCCTTGCACTATTGTTTTTTGTTTTGTGCAGTGAATTTCTTTAGTTTCGAATCATTTGTCTAATTTACGTTGCTAGGTTATTAAGATAGTGTTTCTAAGATGATTTTGGGAGAAAAAGCCAATGGAAGGAAAAAGAGTGTTGATGAGTTTTTTTTAAGGAGGGGAAGGGAAGAGAGATACGATCTTAATTTTCTTCCTTCCAAATTGGAGGGGATGGGTAAATAAAATATAAAAAATGATAATTTTATCTTTATATGTCTCTTAATTTATCTAAATATAAAGATAATTTAATAATTATGTTATATTTTTTCTTTATCCTCTTCAAATTCTTCTTAAACTCAGAAACACTCATTCCACTTCTTCTTTTTTCTCTCATTTCCTCTTCTCTCCTTCCCTTTCCCTTCTCTCCACACTCAGGAATAGAGCCTTAATATTGATTAGAAGATAATTATTACATTAATACCTTCATTTTTTTATTCAACACAAAATTGAATAAAAATTAAACTGAATTTAGACTAAAATCGATCTGTTCGATTCAAGATGCAATACGGGATATTTGTGTAATATCGTATATAAACCAATGCCAGTTCTCAATTTAATTAATTGAACCGGTTAATTTAATTTGGTGTTAATAAATATGATTTATTTATTAAATCGGGCTCAGCTTATTATTTAGTCAACTTTTTAATCGAAATTGTTATAGTCTAAGACGAACATCCCAGTCTACAATTTCATTGTCATATTAATTTTTTCTGTGTAGTCAGCCCACTGACTAGATCGGACTTTGTAGAAATATGATGAGTGATTTTTGGGTGAATTGTGTTCATCATGTGGCGGCGGACACCATCTATAGAAAGTCATCACGTAGCGCGTTGAAAAATTAAAAAGAATTTCAAACTAATGGTAAATCGTTACGTATCACTTTGATTTTCAATGCATTATGTGGTAACTTTCTATTGGTGGTGTACACCGCCACATGATGAACAATCCCACTAGTATGTAATTTTTTAGAGAAATTTTAAGGTTGTGTTTAGTTTAGAGAAAATATGATAGAATGGAAAATGAGAGGGATGATATCAAAATAAAACTAAACTTTCAACACTTACATATAAATTTTAGTGAGATCAAATTTAAAAATATAGCAGAGAAATTGTGGTTTAATAATTTAAATGGTTTGAAATTTATATTATTAAAATCTTGTTTCAACATTCAATGAGATTAATATATAAACAAAAAATTGAGCGGATCAGCTGGCCTTGTTCGTCTCCCTTTAGCTCTGCCCAGTGCCGTGTGGTGTGGATTTTTCTTTTTTTTTGCGTGAGAGTTTTAATAATATTTTTTTGATTTGAATTGGTTGTGAGTCAGGTCATCAAGATTGATTCTAATTGGGTCTCGTGTTCAGATCCTGGCTAACACCAACTTGACGTATTTCATATGAAACATCTGGAAGATTTGACAATCGAGCGTGTGTGGAGCCTCTCCCCGGAATCTAATGACAAAACACCAATTTATATCATTCTAATTTAACAACTCACATCTTCTGTCTAATGTTAATTAATTGTATGGTAATTATAAATTCAATACTAAAATATAATTTAATTAGCCCATTCCCACCTGTTATGTAGAGTATAAAAAGAAAGAAAAATTAAATATCCAATTGATTGCTTGTATTTTAGTCTCCATTCTTAATTTTTATTGTTGTAGTAATCTAGAATGATTGTGAATTTAATTATCTTGAGATACTTTGTAGGATTTTTTAGAAACATGTACCTTATTTCGTTTAGGATTGAAATCCTTAACCAATCATTTCAAATGGAAACAAATATAAATAGGAGTTTGAGTTAAGGTAAGGTAATTTCTTTCGTAAGACCTCATAACAACTTGAGTTATTGTTATTGTTTTGAACTCAACAACAACGGTAACCCATAACAGAATAAGTTACAACAATACTTATTTAGTATCATAATTCAATTTTCATACTCATAGTGGACATTCAAATGAATAAAATTTGTGCTTAGTTTAATATCTAAATAATACTATTTTATAAGTGAAATGAATTCCTTACCCATTAAAATTTATGTCACATTTAAGTATGAATGAAACTCATCGCCATTATTTTACTCACAACAGTAGGTCTACATCAAATTTAATAAAATATAAGTCAACAATTAATAATTGAGCTATTCACTTATTATTGGTAATATGAGTTTTTTCGCATATTGACTTGATTTCGAGAAATTATAAACAAGCTTAATCTTTTCTGTTGCGCTAAATCAAAACTTTTTATGAGTAGACTTTTTTAAACACAATTTATAATACTATTTTAAGTTTTTCATTGCAAAGAAGAAGAAAAATTAATCAATTTTTTATTTCATATATTCAATAATAAATGGAGTTGATTTTTGATAGCCCTAGCATATATAAAATGATGTTTTGAATTAATTTTAACAAAATGAAAATATGCTAGATTCTGAAATAACGATTATCTAAAAGATATAAATTCTGAAAAATATGTTCTGTCATATAATTCAATATTTATCAAAAATAGAATAATTTAAATAGAATATCCACTTTTAAGTATTTGCTTTTATATACATGTAACATATCTATTGAAGTCTTTGCTTTCATTAATATGTCTTTTAAAATCTATACTTGTATAGACATTCATGGTTATATATATATATATAGGAGTTGGATCCGTTGAGAACACATCTTCGTTGTGAACTTGAGAATCTTTTTTAATCATTGAATTTTCTTGTTTTGATAATGTATTTTAAATTTTCATTATCAATTATAAAGATCGTGATCCGATTTCTGCAAAAAAAAACAAAATATATAAATAGTATGTGCATCGTTCACCATCACATGTTGTATGGTTCACATTGTGCGCCCAGCACGTACACCCTAAAATGAATCAGTGCATATTAGAATATGCATATTAACCAGTAGTGCACAACGTGCCCCGTACAACTGTGATAGTGAAGACGGTGCACGTACTAATTTTGTATTTTTTTCACATAAATGTGTCATTTGTTAATAATATCGCATTACTTCTGGTTTTAAGTGAGATGTGACGGTCCTTGATAAGGATTTCTTCAGCAAGTTGGGGATATGAAGATTGTTATGCACTATTAACTCGTTGGCTGATCAAAATGAGCAAATTATTAATAACACCAAGTTGTACTAGGATATTAATTAGTATCATTGCTTTTTAGAGATATAAAACTTAGTTTAAGTATTTCTAAATTTTGTTATAACGTAAAACTAAGTGAACATGCTATTCTCCTCATCTGTGGTCAATGACAATGCTTTTGGTTTCATATGTGAGATCGACTGTTGGTTAAATGGTTAACAATAGTTAAACCGAAATCCGACGGGGATGAGAATGGTTTTGATTTTTCCCTACCCGAGCGGTTATAGTGCGGGTATGGTTTTAATATGTCTCGAGACGGATAGGGTATCGTAATACCACTAACTGCCCTGAACCAGCCCCGTTGTCATCCCTACACTCACTGGCTACCATGTGTCTCACTAGCTCTTCCTTTCATCTATCACTTGCACCATCTCTCTCTCCTTATGCAAACTCATTATATTTTTTTTAATTTTCAAAATTAATTTATGTAATTATTTTGATATTTTTTAAATAAAATTTTAGAATCATTTGTAAAAAAGGTAAAGATTTCACTTAAGATCCATTTTGGATATATTTTAAAAAAATGCTAAAGTTCATAGTTCATAGTTTAAAGCTCAGAGTCAAAATTCAAATGTCAAAATATTCCAAGTTCAAACTTTAGCATGTTGAATTTTTGTATTTTTAAAAATATATTCAAAATAAATCTTTAATTAAATTTTATACTTTTTACAACTGATTGTGAAATATAAAATATCATATAATTGTTATGAATAGAATTTGTATACCATATGAGGGCTATAGGCCTGAATATATACATGTACAAGTGTTAGCAAATATGCACAAAACTCCTTACATAATTAGGAAAAATACAAAACCCCTAAACAATAATTGCATAAATTGATTTCGAGAATCAAAAGTAGGAGAAAAAGTGCAAAGTGACACGTGTCAGAAGTTATATTGGACACATGGCGGATGACATAGAATTGATGGGAAAATGCACTCTTTGCTAGACCATTATACTCTCACCCCTCTTCAAATCGTGATATGTGTCCATTTCACCTACCCCACTATCCTTTTTCCCAATCAATAAGGCTTATCTGATGGATTGATCGGATGAATAAGAGGGAGTTCTCAGCTTTCTCCCAAAAATTGATTCTCCACCGAACCACACCATATATATACACATGTACATGAGATTACTAGATAGATCAGTCACCATAACGCCATGTTCTTTTTTTGTTTATAACAATTATATGATATTTTATATTTCACATGTAGAACTATATTTAAAGTATAGTTCTACATATGATATTTTAAACCCATATATTTAAAGTTTAATATTTGAACTATACTTCAAATACCTTACAACTATAAAATCCTAAAATATTAAACTTTAAACCCATCCTACACTTGAAAAACTATCCCACGTGTATGGATACCCAACAAAATTTAAAATTTGAAAATCATAAAATCTTTTAATCCTAAAACTGTAGTCTCTAACACTATAAAATTCCTAAACACCTCAATATCAATAAAAAAAATCTAAATTATAAGATGTCATCTATATCCATTTTTCCTTATATGTATATTGTGTAAGCTACACATTTATAAAGTAAAAGTATCTAATGGAGGTTTTTGTGTAAATGGTATTTGTTGGTCAATAAAATCAGATCATTAAATTTGTAAACATGCTTAATTAATTTGACACAATGAACTGATAAGCCGGAGATATTTAGTTGTATGTTCGAGAAGAGCTACATTTTTAATAGGAATACATCAATCCTATTCATAATTTTGTCAACCAAAAGCTAAGATAATAGTTAACTCAATAAATGTCTAATATGACCACCAGGGGTGGTGATCAAGTGACAAACAATCTCATTTGTCACCCGTTAGATTCCGTGTTCGAAGCCTCACACTAGTGATTTGGTGCGTGTATATTTTTTTTTATGATTACTGTATCTATTGTGGAAAAAAAATTGTTAACTATGCCAAGTTGGAATACGAAAATGATTTACTACCTAGTGTAAGATATAGGCATTACATTTTTTTTTAGGAAAAGAATTTCAACTCTTAATCATTTACAAATTGAACTATCAGAAGTTTTAATAAAAAAATTTATTTTTATTTTTTTATGTACATTCTAACATTGTTGATCCACGTTAAACATATTAACTAGAAAAAAAAAAAAAACTGAAATCAAATACCGACCCCACATCTCATCCCCTTAACTCTCATCAATGTAGTACCCACATCCATTCAATTCCAAACCCACCACCTCTGCTGGTAATTTCTCCGATGAATTTGGAGCTCGTACCATCTTCGTCTTTCTTGATTCAAGAATCTGGTAGTAAGTTGCTTCCACACTCAAAATCAATTAATAATGAGTGGGAGAGCCCAACTATATATTAGTATCACTTTAGAGTTTTCAATGGACGATGTGGGATAATATGACTATGCTCAATACTCCCCCTCACTTGTGAGAACCTTTGTTAAACTCGACAAGTGGGACCTCGTGTGGACCTAGTTAACCGTCAAGTGCATGTTCTAAGAGTGCGGCCAAAATCCGCTCTGATACCATGTAGATTAGTCGGATACACACTCAAAATCAATTGACAATTAGTTTTGAGTATGAATAATTATCTGTCTTCATCGTCTTTCTCCAAATGGAACCCGGATTGCGAAACCGGAGTTGGTATCACGAATTCCAAGTAGTCAAACAAATGTTTGGGCGAAGACGGGAGAAGAATAAAATGAAGACGAATACACAACCTACCATCATTGATATCTATTTGAGAGAAGAGACCAGCCGGCAAATTATTTTGTCGAGCGAGATTTGAGGTGGAGGTTTGTTTGTCCACCATCGGAATTCGATCCGGCGCCGAAGATCAGCAAGACCAGCTCTCTTGCAGAATGTGCAAAAGACAACAAAATTCTCATATTGCTTCATCCACTTCACCTTCTAATGCTCGCAAGAAAATACTGTTATGTTCTCCAATCACTCACATTCAAAATATCAATCAATGAATTGATGATTCTGAGGGTCGTGATGGTGGATAAAATATGCAGGTGGGACAGAATTCAATTAAAGAATATTAATATTAAGGGACGCGTGAGTTGGTCCACAATATGTATAAATGTCACTATTGAGACAGAGATGATGTGCAGTCACTGACCACCAAACAAATAAAAAATTGATGAAGCAGCAGCTCGCATCTTCATCTATGTCTCTCGCTTTCAAGTTTTAAATTTGTATGAACAGTTATATTTGAAAACGAGAGATGCACCGTCTTGAAAAATCAAAATTTATTTTAATCATAGTGATTAGTGGTCATAATTTGATTTGAGGTTTTGTATGTTGAGTTAGAGACAGGATCCATGAAGTAGGTGCAACTACATGTTGCTGCTATTCTTCTGCGACTCATAGATGAGATGAGATGTTGATGGCATGTCTTTTATTATATATTTTTTAATCATTTTTTCAAAAATAAAATCTGATTGGATATTGGATTTGGTGATTAGATTAGGCAGATCTGGAGCTGAGAGTTTTGGTTACAAAAAGAGCAAGCGTCTGTATGCCAGTGGTATCCATGTACTATAAATGTAACCTAACAAAACACGACAAAAAACTGCTTTGTCGGTGGAGCAGTTAAAAAAAATAAATACAAGAAAAATGGTGTTATGTAATTGAATTAGATGATTCGTCAGATTAGTTGATGAACACCTCACTCACAAATGAAATTTAAATCGGAGAATATAAAGATAATAGACTGTTGATGAGGTTGTGTATTTTTTATCAAATGTGATTTTTTCGTTTCATTCTCTATCATGTCTGAACTCCCTTTGTTTGTTTTCAATACTGACTTTTTCACAGTTTCGAAATGCGAAAATTCCTATTATTTTTGCTGTTCGCAACCGCGAAAAGCTCCATGTAATTTTCACACTTCGTAACTGTGAAAATCATAGAGATTTTCGTATGACACAACTGCGAAAAATCATATATGTTTGCGAGAATTAAGCGGACAATGACGTGAAATATTTGTAGGGTTTCAATTTTCGCAGTTCGGAACCGCGAAAATCTTTATGATTTTCGCACTTTGTAACTATGAAAATCATATGGAATTTTTTTCAGTTGCAAACTGCGAAAATGATAGAAATTTTCACAGTTCCGAACAGTGAAAAGGTTAATTTAGAAAATAAATCAAGTGTGGGTTCAAAAACGATAAAGAATGAAGTGAAAAAATCTCATTTTATAAAAAAATCTGAGTTTGTGTGTGGTGTGAGGTGCATTGAGCGAGTGGGGCCTTAGTTGATGAGTTTGTGTGGGGTGTGGGGTGCATTGAGTGAGTGGCGCACAGTGGCAGTGAGCACGAAGAGCTGCTACGACGCCGATGGACCTGAGCGCATATCCGAGCCAAATGAAATGTTGACTGCAGTGATTGTGGGCCCGGTGTACTTGCCAGACACAGTCTTACACTTTTTGATTTGGCGAAGGACGAGAACAAGGATGGTTGTCTCACAACACGAAGGCCGATGCCATGTAATAACATTCCAGGGCGGAAGGTGGTCGTGCAGAGGGAGGCGCAATGAGGAGTTTTGGAGGTCAGTGAGATTTGCACAGGAGAGCTATTGAGGATGATGAGATTGGATTCATATATTTTTATTAAGTTAATGACATGTTTTACTGTTGGTATCGCATTTACGTTTAGATAAGATGAAGGTGCGCGTGAGCTGATCCCTGACCACCGAGGAGAAGTCGGAACCACTATCGATCCTCTTAATTATATAAAAAAAATGACATGTTTTATTTTCTTTTAAATGTTTGATGTGTACGTTTTGTAAAACAATTAACATTTTGCAGATTATTTACTAATACGGTAATTCGAACTATAAATAGGTAAGAAGTGATTGTTCAAGACCTTTTTAACGGGTTTTTTCCTTATTATGAAACATTTATATTAATCTCTAACTTAATGAGAAGAAGAACATAACTCAAAGAAAGTATCCAAATGTGAAAGAATTTATTTGAAGAGTATCGAAATGCACAATGGTGCTATATGTATAGTGTTCTAAAAGGTTTTAGGCGGTCCTAGGCGGTGGACGTAACGCCTAGCTTCTAATCAGTTAGAAGGGGATTAATCGAAAGGATTAATCGGACGGTTAGGCGGAGTTATATATATTACTAATATATTTAATAATTAATTATGAAATTATACCTATACAATTTAATATTATTTTAAAAATAAAATATATAATAATTAGGCGCTAGGAGGGGCGTTTTTAAAATGCCCAGAGATTAATCAGGCGCCTAGGCGGCCGCCGTTTAGAACAGAGACATGTAGTATCATGACATTCTTATTTTAAGTGAAATTTATTTTTGGTAACTGAATAAATAATATTAGCGAAATATGAATTAATATTAATAACAAATCCCTCTTTGTATTGTGTTTTATAGAATACTGAAGAAAAAGAAATGTCAATGTATATCATAGTAATTGTGTACAAAAACGTGGGACTATGTCAATTGACATTTTTTGTCTTGATCTTGGGAGAGTATTAACTTTTTTTTTTTACTGGGCTGGCCCAAAAATTTTCTTGCAGTAGTTGGGCTGTGGACCGCCTGCCTTATATCCAACTTTCTTCGAGTAGAAATATTTAATTTTTACCATATGATACGATGACACCCATAAAAGAATATTGAAGTAAATTCAGATTGATAATTTGTTTTATAGAAATAAATTTGATTATAATTGGTATGTTAAGTAATTTATACAATTTAAACACAGACCACACAACAACTATAGTGGTGTCCGAGTGATCAGATGAAAGTTCCGTCATTCTTGAATTCTCAAATTTAAACTCCATTACTAGTTGGATGTGTGAATATGATGACACAACCAACTAATAAAAACTCTTTTAACACGAGGAGCATGACCAACATGATGAAAAAATAAGAAAGAAAAACTTGTGAAACTGAACCGTCAAACCCTTAATTACAAGTAAATAATCTGACCAATCTCATCCACTACTCCTTCAACCAAATTTCGTACTGCTAATTAAGCTTTGGCATCCCAACTTGGTCCCTAAACTTTCATATCTCTATTTTAGGCCAAATGAACATTTACATACACAATTGGTCCCTAGATTTTCCTGTCATCAAATTAGGCCCAAGCTACATTTACATAGACAAAGATTGAACTGATGATTCACAGGGTAGTAGAGTACGTATATGGTGATGCTTCTAAATCCAACTGGACCACCACAAGTCCCCATCAACATCCCTCTTTAAATGTTTTTGTACAAATAATTCATTGGCACACTAATTGCACCCATTTAGATGGCTCAAAAAAAATGTTATTTTATACTATTTTGTTAAAACAACCTCATATGAATAATAATAAAATGAAATAATTCATAAAAATTAAAAATATTATCTAACCAAAAAAATTCAAATAAAAATAATTAATTCATAAATTTATATTTTTATATTCATTGAAAATAGATATATTCATCTGATGAAACAAATGAACATATCATCAGATTTGATGAGCATATCACCTCATCTAATGAATATATTACCTCATCTGCTGAACATATCATCCAATGAACATAGTTTCTAATCTAATGAGCATATTATCAAATATGAAGAATATAATAGATCATCTGATGAATATAGTAGAATAAATATCAATAAAGGCAAAAGAATCACATTTGATGAATATATCAGCTCATCTGGTAAATATAGTATCAAAATATGATGAACTTATATCCAATGAATATAACAGCTTACTTGATGAACATAACAGCTCATCTGATGAACACAATAGCTCATTTGATTAACATGGTAGAACAAATATCAACAAGAGCAAAGAAAGCTCATCTGATGAATCTATCATCAGATCTGGTGAACATATCGGCTCATTTGAAGAATATATTATCAAATTTGCTAAACATATCATCTGATGAACATATTAGCTCTTCTACTGAACATATTATCAATTCTGATGAATATAGCAACTCATCTGATGAACATATTATCAAATATGATGAACATAACAACTCATCTGATAAATAATGTAGCTCATTGATGAACATATTATCAAATTTGATGAATATATAATCCAATAAATATAACAGCTCACCTGATGAACATATTATTAAATCTCATGAACATAGTACCTTATCTGATTAACATATGATGAACATAGCAGCTCATCTAATGAACATATTATCAAATTTGATAAACATAACAGCCCATTTGATGAACATATCATTTGATAAACATTGTAGCTCATCTAATGAACAAAGCAAGAAATCTTATGAACACAGCAGAATAAATATCAACAAAAACAAAGCAAGCTCATCTAATGAACATACCATTCAATGAACATATTATCAAATCTGAAGAACATAACATTCATTTGATGAACATGTTTATTAATTAATAAATATAAAATATAAAATCTATCAATTTATTAATTTATTATAAATATTATAAATCAAAACTTTCAATTTTTCAATTTTTTCAATTCTTTTAGATTTTTTAAATTTTTATTTATTTTTTACTGTTCATTTGAGGGTGGAATATTTAATAAAAATGACATGATTTTCGAGCGAGAACATACACTCCAATAATTAATACCAGGAATCAAATCTGATATAAGATTTCTTAATATGGATGTGGCTAAACACTGAATTAATTGTGACAGTGTAAATATCTCATCGAGTCACAGTCTGGCCATTAATCTGCTCCCTGGTCCAGTTCATTCATTGCAAAAGTGGGAAGCAATAAACCAGTAATATTTGAAACAATTTGCTGCGTCAATTTCAAGCCTTGTCGGATATGATGGATGGATCAAGCACATTTTTTTTATAGTTCCGGGTCCCATATTTTTTTCATTTTAAAAATGAAAGTCAAATTCGTTATAAATCAGTTCACGCGCATCTCCAATATATTTTTATTTATACTACAAAATGAGATTTGAATGTGAAAATTGAAAATTATCAGATAATATCATATCCACCATGCCAACATCCCGTCGGTTCGTGCACATCTTATTTTACAGATTTACAATGTTTTTGGTTTAGGAAAAATTTGAGGGAAACGAAAATATGAAAGACTTTATTTGGTTTAGGAAAAATTGAAAACGAAAAACTAAATGGAAAGTTAAATGGAAAATAGGAAGGAAAGTTTGTTTAAATTAAAAGATATTTTAGTACTTTTCACAAAATTTTCATCCCAAACTAAACAAAAAAAATAAGATGAATTTTATGAGAGATTCATTTTTAAAAAAAATTTAATTTCCTTTCCCTCTACTTTTCTCATACCAAATAAAGCCTTTCGGAACTTATCTAGCAATTATTGAGTGATTGTTTATGGTACCAAATTTTATTTAAAATTGAAGCAAGGTTACACGTGTCACTATGGTACATTGAAGTTCTACTTATCACCATATCAATAAATGTTTATCTATTGGCGCAATGATTGATATGGAGGATCACATACTTCGAACTTGGATTTGGAGTCGTGCTTGCTTTTTCATGTAAAAGCATTCGACTCCAGCTGCTTGGAACTTAAGCTAAACCATTAGAATATTGATCGATCCATATAGTTGACTGTGACGTCCAAGTTATAGAAATGTAGCAATTTGATAGCAAGCCCTTGGGACATGTAGCCGGCAGATTCTCAATATTGTTTGAGAATGAAATGGCAATAGACTCAAAATATCTTGTCCAGAGCGTCTCGTAAGACGTGCTAAGTTCGCACAAAATCCCACTTTGAGATAAATAAAAAACTAATGAATAAAGGATCTAAATTCTTTAAATAATATTCATATGCTATTAAATTATTAATAGATGCAGAGAATTTCCGGTTCGGTCCATATTGGATTGTAACCTCACTCTGACTCAAAAGTCTAGATTTGTGAGTCATGGTTCAACAATCCAATATAAGTCACCTCATCTTCTCCTCACTAGCCGATGTGAGACATTTGTCAAGTGTTCTTCCTCAATAATCTTCCCCTCTTTTGGGGAAATATCATAGCCCCCACCAAAATCATTACTTCACTGGCCCATGTCTTTGGCTCCACCAGCTCACTCGCGTCACATGCTCCCCTCGATCGCACACACTCAATCAATACTTCGCTGGCCAGATCTTTGGCTCCACCAGCTCACTTGAGCAATTGCGAGCTACTCTCGTTGCTCCGCGACATCCTTGATACTCGGGGTGTCAGCCTTGACCTCCACACATCTCACGTCCCGCATACTGATCTCATATCGAATCATGGGCTCTGATACCAATTTGTAGAGAATTTCCGGGCCGGTCCATATTGGATTGCATCCTCACTCTCACTCAAAAGCCTAGGCTTGTGAGTCATGTTCAACAATTCAATATAAGTCACATCATCTTCTCCTCACTAGCCGATGTCCCACATTTGTCAAGTGTTCTTCCTCAACAATAGATAATAGATTCGAAGTATGTAATAGCTTCATCTAGCTATAAAACTTTTTTTTTGTAAATTGTAATTTTAAAAGATCTATTTGAATCCACCAAAATATAACTCGCACAGGGACTTCAATACAGTTGAAATGTCCTGTTCCTCCACCATGGTAATCATAATGGAGAGTAGAATCCTATTTATAAGAATCAAATCGGAGGATGAACCGATCATGCCTCCGATTTCCGATTCACTTTTCCAAGTAGCTGGATAGGTCGGTCTGATTGGCAGTCTCTTTAGTGACATTAATATATTTATTGCAAACTTAATTAGCCTAATGGTAAGAAATCTGTAGATAACTGTTAGTAAGTTGGTTCCACACTCAAAACTAATTGGCAATGAGTAAAAGAGTCCAACTATACTTAAGGTTCAATTCTACGAGCTTAATGGGCAATGTGCGATACAATCCCTTTATATGCACAAACACCCCCCTCACTTGCGAGATCGTTAGGTGGACGAAACCGCATTAAATCAATATCTCGCAAGTGGTACCTCGTGCGAATGTAATCATCACGTTAGACTGATTTATTTAGGGGTGCGACTAAAATCCGCACTGATACCATGTTAGTAAGTTGGTTCCACACTCAAAACCAATTGGCAATGAGTGGGAGAGTCCAACTATACTTAAGGTTCAATTCTATGAGCTCAATGGGCGATGTGGGATACAATCTTTATATGCCTCAATAATAACATTGCATCGGTTCGAATCCTCTAACTTTCATTTTAATAAACTAACTTTCCTTTTAAGCTAATTATGTATTAAATAGATGTTTATTAAAAGTTTAGACTAGACATTAATAATTAATTAACCATGTATAAGTAATTAATCGGTTCACAATAATATTAGCCTAGTTCGACGATATTTTATTGACTGGTTCAACTTGCAATCCAGGATTATAATTGAAAGTCGGCCAATATTGGATGGCCGGTCCAATCCGATTTTAAAATTCCTAAACATGTGGGACTTTAAGTCCATTTGTTCAACATCCTCTCACTTGCGAGAGCCTTAATCAACAGTCACAACATATTTTAAGGGTGTGTTTGGTGTAGGAAAAATTTGGTGGAAAATGAGAATGAATTCTTGGTTTGGTTTGGAGAAATTTGGATATGGAAAACTTGGAGAGTTATATGAAAAATAGGATGAAAAATTTGTTAAATTAAGGAGTGTTTTAGTACTTTCTATAAATCATTGGGCGGTATGTCCACCGTCTAGGACCGTCCAACGCTTTTTAGAGTAGAGTATTGATCTGAACCATGTAAGAGTCAAACCATTTATATCATTGCCTTGGAGACTGCTTCAATTCATATAGGGAATTCTTCAATCTACAAACCAAATGCTTACTTGCAAATTAAGTGAAACCCCTTTTCCTGCTATATTTAAACCTGCTTCTCTAGATCACCATACAAAAAAGTAGTCTTCACATCCATCTGCTCTAAATGCAAATCCAAACTGGCTACTAATGCAAGTTTTGCCCGAATTGAAGTATGCCTGATCATATAAAAAATCTTATCATAATCAATCCCCTTCATTTATGAGTAACCATTTGTAACCAATCGAGTCTTCTACGTTTCTCATTCCTTTTATGATATCGCTGGTTTCCCTCTTGTACACCCATTTGTAACCAATAACCTTCTTTCCATTAGGTAGCAGGGCTAGCTCACATGTATCATTTTTTTTTTCAAAGACTCCATCTCATCTACTATTGCAGCCATTCATTTATGTTTCTTCTTGCTAGTGATAGCACCTTGAAAGGTATCGGGATCTTCACTACTAATTTGACTTGCATAAGAGATCATGTCTTCAAAAACGAAACTGTTTGAAGGCTTCAGATTGGTGCATCTTTAAAGAGTGGAGAAGAAAGCATCTACAAAGAGTTATTCAGAGAAATCAAACTCAATCTCCATATTCGTTTTCCATAAATTGAAGACATAAAAAAAATAAAGGAAGAAATCGAGACATCACCTACACTAGATATCTTCCGTACCTCAAAAATCAAACAACTTTATGTGTAGTTCCAATCTTTGATCTCAAGTTTGTGAATAAACAACTTCCATACCTGAAGGATGTAAGGTACATGATGTTTTTCATGTGTCTCTCCTTGAGAAACACTAGAGCAATGATCTTGAGCAGGCTGTCACTTTACCCCCATGTTATCATGCCACGAATGATGGCGAGCAATCCAAGACCTTGCTACAGTTTCGAAAGGTGATAAAAATGGAAGAATTATTCCATAATTCAGTGAAAACATCAGCCCACCACTGATGCCACTTGGGAGGATGCATCTGACTTTGTTAAGGAGCTATCTGGCTTTGACCTTGAGGACAAGGTTTATTTTGATGAGGGTGGTACTGTTACACAGAGACAGACTTAGGTAGACCGTGTCCACCATGTGGCGGTGGACACAGCCAATGAGAGGGTGTCACGTGGCGCGTTGAAAAGTCAATATTACACGTGGCAATTTGTTATTGGTTGGACACTTTTTTTTATTTTTCAACGCGCCACGTGACACCCTCTCATTGGCCGTGTCCACCACCACGTGGTGGACACGGTCCATCTAAGTCTGTCTCACACAACTTAAGTTGATGGACCAAGAACAACGGGCTAAGAAGCGCATTCCATCTACATGCTACTCCAGTAGGGAATATACCTTGAAATAAGTCTGAGGTAACAAATAACAAGTTGATGTCAGATTGCTCGAGCAATAAATTTGTTAGCGTGGTAGTGAATTTTTTATGAACTCCCCTATGTATGGAAATAAACCCCTTAGCACTCTAAAAAATCCTCTCTAGTAAAACTCCCCCCAAAGAAGTCACCGGCGGTGGAGGAGGAGGGCGGGGGCAGGCCCTCCTCCCCGCACACTCCTGCCTCGCACCATCACCACCCAACACCACCTCCATACCCCTAGACATAGCAACCGTTGGCGGAGGTCATGGTCGAGCGACCTGAGCGGCGGAGCCCTTTCCCGGACAAGTGCCCAGATCTGGTGGACTGAATCCCCAGCCAGGTCGCCGGCCCAGCTCCGTGGTCAGATCCCTCCTCCGCGCGGTAAACCAGGCCTAGTCACCTCAACGATTGCAACCCCATCCTTTAGCCGCAGCTCAAGTGGAGAAGCCTGCAGCCCCCTCGCCTTCCTGAGTCAGCCTCCAACCCAACGCCTAGCCTCCCAAACCTCGTCCCAGCACAACGGTCGTCTCCACGAGGCTGAGTCGCCAAAGTTTTCAGATCTGGTCGTGGTTCAGATCGATGGTCCGAGGCCCTCGCTTCGACCAGGCGCCTTAGGGGTCGGAGTAATCCCCGGGTGGCGCGCCTAGCTGCAGCCGCGCAGCTTGTTTGAGTCCGGCCAGCTCCTCGGGCTCCCGTCGCAGTGAGCTCGCGCCCCTGGCCCCTAGTGGATTCTAGTCGGATTCGTCACTCCATAAGAGAGTTGTTGCTGCCGTCGTCCGTGCGTCAAGCAGCGGCGTAGTACCCGGATCTGAGTGGTGAGCGCCTCCCCACGAGTCGCTTCCGTCGAGTCACCGTGGTGCAGGTCGAGCGCAGAAGGAGGCTATGGTCGAGGGTTTGGCGGGGAAATCCAGGGCGGCGGTGTTTGGGCGTCAGTCAGGCGGTCTCCTGTTTGGGAGCGGCAACAAAATCACTAATTTAGGCTGCCAGAATTTCCTTTGCTCCAGTCGTTCTCGAACTCCGGTCGCTAATTTTCGGCAACCCTCGAAAATCGGGCGTTGCCTCAATCGGCGTGGCCCTGCTGCACGGGTACCTGCCCCGAGGTGCGCAGGCGCAGTGGCGCAACGTCCTGCTGCTCCGGGTGGGGTCCCGCTCGCGTTTGGGCTGGCCGTCTCGTTTGGGGTTCTGTCCCTCCTCCGTATGGGCTTTGTCCCTCCTCCAGGCAGTGTTCTGTTTGTAAGCTCCCTTGAGCTCTCTGCCCATGTAGGCTTCAGCCAAATGGTCCTTTGAACCAATCTATCAACTCCGCCAAAATAGGTCCGTGTCACCCCTTGTAGGCTCACGAGCCAAACCCCTAGGCCTCGTGCCACCCTTGTAGGCTCTCGAGCCAACCCCCTAGGCCTCGTGCCACCTCTTGTAGGCTCTCGAGCCCTAGGCCTCGTGCCACCCCTTATAGGCTCTTGAGCCCTAGGTCCTTTGGACCATTATTAATAATAAAAAAAACTCCCCTATGTATATATAGATGGGGAACATGAAGGATGGGTAGGAAGAAATGAAATGAAAAATTATCTTTACTCTGTAAACTAATTCAATCTCCCTTTCTGTCTATCATCTTCTTCCCCAATCTTCCCTCTCATCTACTCTTTTCAACACATTCTCTATTACACTCAGCCATAAAATATCTACCCCTTCACTAAGGTTGTGTTTGGATTGTAAAAATTTGTGGAAAAGAAAAATTTATGGGAAATGGGGGAAAGAATCTATTGTTTGGTTTATGAAAAGTTAGGAGAAGAAAAATTAGTTAGAAAATTTAAATAAAAAAAAGAGTGTTTGAACATTTTTTTCATTATTTTTCAACCCCTAACCAAACAAAGAAAAATGAGATAGATTCCGTCCGAAATCCACTTTCTCTCGTATTTAAACCTAACACACTACTCACTCTGTCATCTTTTATATGTCACTCAATTGAATTTTTTTGTCCACTTTTACTTGTCAGTTAACAATTTTCAATACGTATTTAATATCAACAATTACCTTAAAACGCCAAACATTAATCACTTTTTTTATCATAATCAATAAAAAAATCATTCATCACCAGTAATAATCTACCAATTTTACTTTTTGCATGAATTTTTTTTAAAAAACACCAACTACCTACTCATTAAATTTGTTCAGCCGCTAGTATTTACTTCACCTTAATCTACTTAAATTAACCTTAAACGATATGTATTAGAGGACGGATGAAGTATACGACAACATTTTGGTAAAAAAAACAGTGAGATGAAAAAATTAAAATAAATTAAATTTTTTACAGATTTCATTTCACTTTTCAGGTCAACTATGATGAAAAATATTGAAAATAAATTTCTATTGAAGCAAATAATGTGCCTCGAAAAAAACAAGGTAACAGCTGAAAAGGAAGACTTTTGGTGTAATAGCAAACGTGACCTCCACTTTCCTTTTCATCGATCCGGAGCCGACAACGACTCCACTTCTAAATCCATCCACCCGTTTCCGTATGTGCCAAATCTTGCACTCTCTCTCTCTCTCCCTCATTTAATCCGATGGGAATATGATAAAGGAGTGATGCATAATAATCTAGAAATCAGAATTTTAGGGTGTGTTTGGTTTAAAAAATATTGAAGGAAAAATGTTTTCTATGGTGAAATTCATCTTATTTTTTTCTGTTTGGTTAGTAATAAAAAATGGTGGAAAATTATTAAAACATTCTTTATTTTAGATAAATTTTCTTTCATAATTTTCGTCAAATTTCCATACAAACTTTTCTTCTATTTTTTCAACAAATTTTCTTTTTTATTTTCCGACAAATTTTCTTTCCCTCAAATTTTTCGTAAGGGCTGTGTTAGGTTTAGGAAAAAATCGATGGAAACAAAAATTTGATGGAAAATGAGAAGGAAACTTTGTGAGAAAATGATAAGACAATTTTGTAGGAAAATTTGATGTAAAATATGAAGGAAATTTTTTGTAAATTAAACAATAATTTAGCATTTTTCATCTCTAACCAAACAAAGGAAAATAAATGGATTTCATTGGGAATACACTTTCTTTCAAATTTTCATTTCCACCAAATTTTTCTATAAACTAAACATACACCCTTAATGTGTGTTTGCTTTAGGAAAAATTTGATGGAAAGAAAAATTTGGAGGAAAATGGGAAGAAATTCATTGTTTGGTTTAGAAAAGTAAGTAAGGAATTTTCATCATTGTTTGGTTTAACTAAACAAATAGTATTTTACTACATTTCTATGAATTTTTCACCTCTAACCAAATAAAAAAAAATAAATTTCATGAGAGAATACACTTTCGCTCAAATTTTTCTTTCTACCAAATTTTCTCTAAACCAAACACACCTTTAATGCCTCTAAAATTTTGTACAAGTTTGTGGTCCAAACCTGCACTCCATTTCTCACCGGCTGATTTCCACCTCTAATTCATAACTGAAAGTTTTAGCTCGCATTTAAATCCCGTGTTGTAGTACGAAATATGAAGACTGTGACTGTCAAGTTGATTATTCCAACAATGACTAATTTTCTTTCCTGAACGAATTCAGTGAAGACTAGTGGTATTGCTCTTTAAATTTTTTCTTTTTTTTTCTTTTTCAAACCGTCTTTTTTCACTATCTTATTGTCTTTCAACTCATCTCTTGAATTTGATGCAATTTTGTTGAAAATCATGAATTTGTCTTTTAAAAATTGCACTTTCGTAAAGTTATGAGTATACTTTTTGAATAACTGAGTTTGAAATTGCATTTTTATCTTTTATAAATAACCATAGTTAACAGAACTGGATCGGACGGGGCAGTTGGATCGGGATTCGGACCAAGTTTTGGTCTGGTTCATCTATGCTTACCGGATTGTGACATAAACCGAGTCGAATCGAAGTAAACCGGCTGATTCAGTAAAAACCGGCGAACTGGACCGATATTAATATGACCGGTTCACTAACTTACATACAATTAATAAATATTTATTCTCTAATCAAACCATTAATGTTAATTAATACAAAAAGAGTAATGAAATGAAGTTGGCAGGACTTGAACTAACACCCTCACACATTTAATTTCAGGCATCTACCAATGCGCTACACTATTTTGATTGCCATATTCCATTAGTCTAATTTACTATTATAATTTAACTTATTGGACCTCTGGTACGGTCCCATCGGTAAACTGGGAACCGGAGGCCTGATCGGTTTGACCTCCGATCCGGTTCTGATAACTATGTAAATAACTGAAGTTCTAAATTACAATTTTTCAAAATGTAATTATTTAAAATAGGAAAAAAATCAAAATGGGCTCTAAACTATCACCGCTTACCCAATTGTGATCCAAATTATCATAATTTCTAAAAAGGTGTGATGAAAAAAAAGGACTGATTTTGGATCATGTTTATGATCAGTTTGTTTGATTTCTTAAATATAATTGATCTTATTAAATTTATTGAGAATTATGGATGATTGAGTAGGAAAACACGTCATTTTCTTTATGTGCCCAAAACGATATTATTTATTTTGATAACCAAACGACATAATTTTTGCACATAAATCTAAGTCTTATAATAATATTAGTTGAGAATGTAATGGTGAATTTTACTTTCGAAAATCAATCCATTTTTTTTTCATCACACCCTTTTTAGAAATCGTGGTAATTCAGAGCGCAATTAGGTAAGTGGTGGTAGTTCATGACCCCTTTTGAGTTTTATCCTTTTAAAATATGAGCTTGATGAATATACCATATCAGAATATATAAGTTACACACTTTAATCACAAAAATGATGTCATTTTAGACAACTTTTAGAGATTGTAGGATTTCTGAGTTTTAATTTTTTTAGTATTTTAAAATTAATAAGATTATTAGATTTCAAAGTTTCATATTTAAAGTGTTTTTAGTATGTTTCGAAACCTCTAAAAAACTAAGTAGTTTCATATCCCTAATCATAAAATCCTGGCTGTGTTTGGTTTAGGGAAAATTTGAGGGAAAGGAAATTTTTAGGAAAATGAGATGGAATCCCTTGTTTGGTTTAGGAAAACTCGGAGATGGAAAGCTAAATGGGAAGTTAAATGAAAAATTTGTTTAATTTAAAGAACGTTTTAATACTTTCTATAAAAAATTTCACTCTAAACAAAACAAGGAAAAAATAAGCTGGATTTTAGGAGGAATTCATTTTTCTCTCATATTTTCTTTTCCCTCTAACTTTCCTCAAACCAAACACAGCCTAAAAAGACAAAACCTAAAACCGCTAAAATACTAAAAACCATAAACCCTGAAACTCTAAAATTCTTAAACGTCATTTGAAAATGTATCATTTTGGCCGCATGCGTATATAAATTGTTAATTTTAATTTTGGACTGTGCGAGATACAGCCAAATAAAAACTACACAATTTTGTGACATGTATAACGTAAAAATTTATTTATATTATTAAAATAAAACCAGTTTTCTCCCCTCAAAACTATCATATTTTGCATCAAAATTACCTTATTTTGCCTGACTGTATCTCACTTAGCAATTAACATCATTTGATCTTAGTTCTATTTGAAATAGAAAAAGAAGAAGAAGAGATATGATACAAAATATATAAAATTGAGAAAATAGATTGGAATAAGAAATTGAGGAGGTGAAGTGAAAGGGAGAGGGATGGATGCCACTACCATTTCAATAGCGCCATTAATGTCCTTCTCCCTTGCTCACTAAGTATGCATACTTTTCTTTGCTTTCAAATATTAACATTAATTCCTCCTCCTATATATATAATAAAATATTAATTAATTAATTAATTAATACTCCTGTTTGACGCTATTATTACGTTGTACTCGTGTTTCTGTTTCTCTATTTAAGGTGTCGGAAGATCCAATGGAGACGATTAAGGGTTGTGTTTTTTTCTTTCATTTTATCGAGAGAGAGAGAGGGAGAGAGAGAGAGAGAGAGAGAAATCATGGAGTTTTATGCGTACCCGACTGCTCCTGCCGCCTTCCGTCACTCGTCATCCCCAGCGTCTCCGAGCCCAATCGCTGATCTGGTCACGAGGGTCAGAGAGGGATCTACCCTGGCCTTCTCCGCCGTCGTCGGCACTCTCTTGTCGGCCGTCTTCACCTTCTTCTTCGCCCTCGGTTCGTCACTCTCTATCTCGTTTGTTAGGTGAAATTGGGTAGATCTGCAATCTGTCGTAGATTATTATTCATTCTCTGATGTGGGTTTTGATGGTCTGTGTCCGTGCAGTGGGTACCTTGTTGGGAGCCATGACCGGAGCCTTGATCGGGCAAGAGACTGAAAGCGGGTTCATCAGAGGATCTGCCGTCGGTGCCATTTCTGGGGCTGTTTTCTCCATTGAAGTTTTCGAAGCCTCACGCGTTTTGTGGCAGTCTGACGAATCTGGAATCGGCTGCCTCCTTTACCTGGTCAGCCACGCTTCATTTCACTCCCTTGTAGTCGATGCCTATAAATTGGATCCCCAAACTGAACCCTTTCATATCAAATCTGCAGATTGATGTCATTGCAAGCCTCCTGAGCGGCAGGCTTGTCCGCGAACGAATCGGTCCGGCTATGTTGAGCGCAGTTCAAAGTCAGGTACCACCAATTCACTTTGTTACTATAATGTGATTTTTGCCTCTACGCTGCAGCAACAACTGACTGTGATTTTGCTGCATTTCTCAGATGGGCGCTGTGGAGTTAAGTTTCGAAGAGCTCCCCAACCTATTCGACACGGGCAGCTGCAAAGGCATGGCTGGAGATTCTGTCAAGAAGATTCCAACCGTCAAGATCACTAACCACAACAATGTAGATTCCTCCGGCGAAAGAGTATCTTGCTCAGTGTGCCTTCAGGTACATCCAATTCCGCTACTCCTTCACCATCTCCTCATTGTTTCCAATATTACCTTCTAACCACCATTTTCCCCCGGCTGAGCTTATCTGATTGAATTTGTTGCCAGGATTTCCAACTTGGAGAAACTGCTCGAAGCCTGCCTCAGTGTCATCACATGTTCCACTTACCCTGCATAGACAAATGGCTCCTTCAGCACGGATCATGCCCGCTGTGCAGAAGAGATCTCTAGACCTAATCCCAATATATAATGTGTAAAATTAGGATATATGACGATGAGCTTCCTCAGTTGTCTATTAGCATTAACACTTAGAATGCGCTGCCTATGGGATCACTCGACTTGTCTGTAGCAAGTGAATCCAGCCCCCCTATGTGATATCTGGGATCACTCCGAAGGCTTGTTTGTTATCCTATGTATATAAGTTTTGAGCAATGAGCTTGTTGAGTTTGGCTTGTGTGACCATTTCATTCTGGCAGCCCATGCCCAAATTTCACTTTACTTAAGTTCTGTGAAATCCGAAACTTGTGCTTCGTCTCGTGGCGAGTTTAGAGACCAATTTTTGATTGGATCTTCACGTGATGGATACAGTACACCTAAAAATCTCTTTTTTTTTTTTTTTTTTTTTGATGGAATGACTTGAATGCCGGGCATTAAATTGCCACCAATAAAAAGCCCGTACTGGTTGTTTGATGTAAATGCAACCAGGGAACTCGTAAGGTAAGGGTCATGCGGCATCTATATTCCAAAAAAGCCATCGTTTTAATATGTGAGCCTACCTTCAAACCCCACTCCGATCCCCGATGGCCAATGCCCTTCTTCCACAGACACCAGCTTTGAAGGTGAGACATTTATGCACCAAGATATTCTCAGCTTAGTGTTAAGGCCACTGGCCAATTAAGCACAGATCTCAACGTGGACAAACTGGTAGTTATTACAGACTTACAGTCATTACTCTGACATGTCAGTGCTCAAACTTCTGGAACCGCAGCCACTCAGTTTTTGCCGATCATTTGGGCCCTTTGTTCACGAGGCATCCATCATCGGTTTGAGGACAAGTCCAGTTGAAGAACACCGGACCACATATCGCGATGTAGGTAAAGAGAAGTTCCATTTCGCCAGAGGGAGGACTGTCTCACCACCTTCTTCGACGTTTGATCTGTGGCGCAGAAGAGCAAACACGCAACAACTAGAAGCCACAAGACGCCGTATTAACTCTCCGTCAAATCTTGTGAGCTAAATGAATATTAGGGTCACTTATAAATTTATTGCATCTCGATTTCTGTCTATGAAAGTTCCATCGCTAGCCCGCGACCTACTAATCAATACGAGCACAAGACCTAAGCAAACAGGGACTTGAGACGAGATAGCAAGTTCAATTAGCCTGAACTGAGTTACGCTAAGTTTAAGCCTTCAGTAGGAATTGGGCGCCATGGTATCCCTTAAAGCTCAGAAGTGGCTAAAGATAGGATAACTAGGCTGTTGCTTGATTCCATATTCTTCTAAAAATTCAATCTTAAAAAAAAGTGCTGGCAACATGATCTTTTCGAACAAATGGATCATATGCCATGTGAATCCAATTTGTTTAATGAAACCAGACATGAAAATAACGTTGTATTTTTTTTATGTCATAAATAACCAAGAAATTGTGAAAAATGACAGCTAGAGGCTCGCCTCTCACAAAATGACTTCAGTCCACCTCTCCTGACCATCACCGTCGTCATCATATCTTCAATAATACAATCAAACAGCTTTGAAAGCCACATACCAACCCGTTGATTAATTATTTTCTTAAAAAAGTGAGTTGATGCTGCGCACGGTCGTCTCTGTCGGCGTATCGCTGGAGTGGCCGGTTAAGAAGAAAATACCGAGAGCGAAAAGAGAAAGAAGGGTGCAGACGTTCTATGACGATCTTGCGGGCAGCCGTCTCCGAATCCATCTTAAAACAATAAAAAAACATTATATATATATAATTTCAATTAAATTTTTAATTTTATTTTCCAATTTCAAGCGGTGGGAATACTTTGATTTAGCCATTCTTTTAACAAAATTTTAGACTTCCAGATTTCCTTAGTAAACTCCTTCATTTTCATGTTCTTTAAATTTTTGTTACGCTTCTGTGTGTTAGGAAATTGAGAATGATAAAAAAATTTAGAGAATATTAAAAAAAAATTATGTTTGGTTTAACGAAAGTTTCAAGATAGAAAATGTTTGATAAAAAGTTAGAAATACATATAAAAAGTTTGTTTTCCCTAAAACAAACAGAGCCTTGATTTTTATACAGAATACTTAGACATTTATAAAATCCTTTGGTAATAATAATTTTTAAGATTAATATTTTGTGTCGTTAAGGTAGGGGTGTATAAAATCCAGTCCGGACCGAAAAATGATCCGGAACCGGATCAGAATGGACCGAACCTGTCTGGAATGAGGGATTCCGATCCGTTCCGGTCCAAACTCAAAAAATTTCGGTTCGAATCGGAATGGATCGGTTTGGTAATTTGGTGTGTCAAATTATGATTGGTGTGTCAAATTCAAAACTTCGTTGTTTTGAATTGGTTGTAAATTGTCTGGCATGATGAGATCTTAATCCTATTTCTGAATACCATAATACTTTAATTTTTCTTTTTTAAAAAAATAAATTCTAAATCCTAAAATCCAAAAACCCTAAACCACAAGAGTACGAAACTCTAAAAACCATGTACCCATAAAAGTCTACTCCACAATATAAAAGCATTAAACTGCTAAACCGTTAAAATAATAGGAAAGAGGAACTCTGGACTATGAGTGTAAATAAAAATTGATAAACCGATGAATCGAATCAAATTGAACTGAACCGATAGGTTCGGTTCAGTTTGGAATGTTAGCGGTTTGACTGCGGTTTCAAATTTTAAAAAACCGATTACTAATGGTTTGGTTCGATTTTTAATTTTTCTCAAACCGAATCGATCCAAACCGAATAAAATTAGGATTTAAAATAAAAAATCTACTATTTAGTAGTTAAATTAGTAAATAAAGTTTATCAAAAAAAATTAACGTAACCGAATCGAATCATGTGGTTTGATTCGATTTGGTTTTTAAGGCTAGCGATTCGGTTCAGTTTCAAATTTTCCAAACCAATAACCAATAATTCAGTTTGATTTTTATCAAAAACCAAGCCAAACCGAACCGAATCATTACATTCTGCAGGTGTTTTCATTTATCTTTTTCTCGCATGATTGATTTTTTTTTCTCGTTTACTTTTCTTTCCTCTTTAATTATGTCAATTGGCTGCTTCACACTTCACGGCGCTCGCACCTGCCAGTTCCACAACAAACCAGTTGACCCTGCCTGCTCCGAACGGTGAACACTGTCAATAAGAATTTGTCACATAACATGTTAACAAATCAAAAAAAAAATCAAACCAATGATAAGGCACAGGGTGTAAAAGGCCGGCACGTGATGGATCCTTAACTTTTCAATACTTCACAAGATGACTTTCTATTGGGTGTCCACTGCCAGGATAATGGACATAATCTATCCAAAAATTTCTCCGCAAAACAAGGATGAATTGAGAAAACCGAGGTTCATAAAGGCCGTCACTAGCGTGGGAGTCGAGAACTGCTTTGCCTTTTTGTTTTTTCTCTCCAATGGCACTCGGTCAAGGACTCAAGGCGCGTATTGATTATCCGAGCAGCCGAATCTGATGATCGCCAATATGTTTGGCTTGAGGGAATTTAAAATTTGATAAAAAATGAATTATTCATGGAATTCTTCTTATTTTCTTATTGTTGGAAAATTTTAGAGAAATATTAAAATATTATTTAATTTAACTTTCCATCAAAATTTTCATTTAGGCTTTGTTTGGTTTAGAAAAAGTTTCATGGAAAGGAAAATTAGGTAGAAAGTTAGGGAATTTTTTTGTTTGGTTTAGATGGAAAATTTGATGGAAAAAAATTTGATGGAAAATTTCATGAAAATTTTTGATTAATAACAATAGGAAATGATATTTTCCTTTAAACTTTCCATGTTAAACAAACAAGTGGAAAATGAAATGGATTACATGAAGGATTTAATTTCCATTCTATTTTTCATCCAATTTTCCTTTCCATGAAAATTTCCCCAAACCAAACACACCCTTAGTTTTAAATCAAAGAATTCTTTCTCATTTTCCTACCAATTTTCTTTTCTCTCAATTTTTTCCTAAATCAAACATAACCTTAATTTTTCATTTGGGAAGTTTGGTTTTTGAAGATGAATACATAAAAAGGGAAGCTGGGAGAAATTACGTTTTACAATATTTTGATTAGTTAATGAAAAATAAATTAATGATGATTGATGGAATGCAACAAAAAAATAAAATCAGATGCTGTTATTAAATGATCAAACTAATTTTGAAATCTTATTTACCATTCCCTCTATCCTCTATTACATGTCACTTAATCGAATTTTTTTTTCACTTTTACTTGTCACTTAACAAATTTCAATGCGTATTTAATATCAACAACTACCTTAAAACGTCAAACATTACACATTTCATTATCATTATCAATAAAAAGTACATTTCTCATCAGTAGTCATCTACCAATTTTACTTTTTGCACGAATTTTTTTTTAAAAATATTAATCACCCGCTTATTAAATTTGTTCAACCTTTAAGATTAATTTCGTCTTAATATATTCAAATTAATCATAAACGACATATATTAGAGGACGGAGTGAGTAATACTCATTGGTTCACAGTCCCAACATAGAAAAATGTGACATTAGGTTCTAAATATTATACTTGCTAATAGATTGACATTAAATAAATTTATGCGTAGGGATTGTGTGGTGATTGAGTTAGTAGGATGGATACGTGACATTATGGTACTAGGTTAGAGCAAAAAGCAAATAACCACTCTATTTTCATTAATTAGTGGTGATTGGAGTGGATCAACAAATTTCAAAACGTATTAAATTTAACTGTCATGTCTTGATTGAAGTGATTCTTACTTTGAATGTATTCTAAACAAAACGTAGAGTGGAATAGTTTTTCAAAGTTTGAAGTTCGAATCTACTTGTAAAATTTGATAGATAATACAAGTAACTTCAATAATCTGAAACTTCAGCTTTTGATATCAAAATTGACGAATTTTTAGGCTAAATTATTCGGCTCAGAACAAGCTTTCTATTGGTATATGAATCATAAGATGGTTATATCCGGTTGTGAAGTTATTAACTCTCAAAGTAGGACCTTTAAATGTGTGTTTAGAGATGTGTGACTATGTGTTGGATATAACTCATATACTGATAAAAAGTTTATGTCAGAGTGGAGCAGGAAGTGATACATGGCGAAATCTCAGTGGATGATAACAACAAGGCTAGTAGTTGCTGGCCAAAATTAAGCGAGTTTGAGGTTACGGGGTCAAAGTTTCGCAGTATGGTATAGGGATAATGTTACTATTATAAATATCATTTAACTGTAACCTAATAGGATAAACATGACACGACGCTCTGAATAATACACAACCGCTCTTTTACTCCCGAGGACGTAGGCCCACTACCGAATAACGTTAAATCTTGTGTGCTCTTTATCTTTTTTGCTCTTGTTAATTAGTCGGAATTCTCAACAAGTGGTATCAGAATAAAGTTGAGATGACTATGTCGAGTGCTAAATTTAAAGTGGTTAAGTTTAATGGTCACAGTAAGTTTGGATTGTGGCAGACATGAATGAAAGATTTATTAGCCCAGCAAGAGATTTTGAAAGCTTTGAAACCTGCGAATCCTGAATCGATGAAGGATGATGATGGGGAGGATATGCAACCATGAATAGTATGAACTATACGGTTGTGTTCGGCGAACGAGGTTATGTACCACGTGATGAGTCTGTCGTCTCCAGAAGAAATCTGGAAGAAGTTGGAGTCCCACTTTATGTCGTAATTCCTTATGAATAAACTATATCTGAAGTAAAGGCTGTACGAGCTGAAAATGTAGAAAGAGAGTGATTTGCCTCCTTACGAACATATGGTGACCACTCTGACGTACAAATTTTTTTTTTATCAAAGTTAAGGAGATTACTGCAATCCTGTTGGCCTAACAGCAGTGAAAGCAGAATACAAGAGAGAATTTTTCACAAGTTGATAGTTTGTACATCAAGAACAATTAGGACCGTGATAGAAAGTCTGAGAATGATGGTTCTGGAAAATAAAACTCAAGATCAAAATTAAAGGGTGAGAAGACGATTCTCTACTACAAGTGCAAGGTGTCGAGATATATGAAAAGGAACTGCCCAACATGGAAGAAACAGACTGATGGGAAGAATAACGAATCATCAAAATATGTGATGTGGCATAAATAATTCTGATTGCAGTTAGGACGATATATTTTCGGTTTCAACTACTCAGTTCATGGATGTTTGGATTCTTGATTTGGGATGATCTTATCATATCCTGACCAATAGGGAGTGGTTCTCCACATACAGGTCCGCTAATTTTGGTTTTGTCTATCCGAGAGATGATAAATGTTATAATATTGCTGATAGTCTCACCCATACACACTAGATAGTCACCTGATAGTCTCTTTAAAAAAGTTTGATTGTACTAAATGTGGAAGAGTAAAAAAATAATCATAAGGTCTCAACAAGACCTTGTTGTTGGAGGAGACATCGATGAAGTCATTAATGATTAGGTTAGGGATGTCACAGTTTGATTTACTGGAAGTATATGATCTAATAGAAAAGATATGATTCAAGTTATGACAGTCCAAAGGAATAAGTGTGAGGGTGTCCAATTTTTAGCCCAAATAAAGCTGCGTAGGAGGTCCGAAGGAAAGGAAGATCAAGTCTAATTGACCCTTATTGAAACACCAAAAGGAGGGAGTATAAAACCCAATTCGAGGCTGTATTATAGTCTAAAGAGCTCATGGAGGAAAGTCTTATTGCTATCGTCCTTCAGATTCGTTATAAGCTTACTGAAGAATGTGTAAGAGTAGAGAAGCTTGTAAATATCTAAATATTTTAGTAGACTATTTCTGACAGAAAAGTTCTAACTGTATGATTAGATTGATTTCCACCTTTACTAAGGAGGAGTTTGAATTGAATATAAGAGAGAAGTCTTTTTACTCAAAATCGTCTAACAATCCACAAGTTGTTTCTCTTTTGAAATAAAGTCCTTCATTCTCCAAAGTTCTTAATCTATTTCAACAGTCAACAAAGCAGAATTGTGTATTGGCAGAAGTCTGAGGTTGACATGAAGGTATACATAGACAGACTTTTTTGGTCGTTCGGCCCCACAATTGAAGCTTTTAATTGTTGTCACCCCGTTTTATCTGTGGCTGGCACACATTTATGCAGAAAGCACAAGGGCACTTTGCTAATTGCGGTTGGATTGGATGCAAACAATCATGTGTTGCCACTTGCATTCGTGCTTGTGGAGAGTGAGAATAACTCGAGTTGGCCATGATTTATGAGCTGCATCAGGAGGGGTGTATCAGACAGAAATGGATTGCGTGTTATATCTGATAGGCACACTTGTATACTGTATTTCATGACCCAACCGGATTGGTCGCCACTACGAGCGTATCATAGAACCTGTGTAAGACACTTTGTCAGTAACTTTCAAAAGCGCGTTCGAAAGACATAACTTAAGAAGATGTTGGAAAGTTAGATTGGTCTTTGGAGCACCAGAGATGGATTGCTCTATGGGAGCAGAGAGAAAATGCTGCGGTGGTTGGCTCGGAGGTTCATGATCCATATATGCATTCTTCATACATGGCATGGTATGATAAGATCACGCGGAGGATCATCCAGCCCACCCACTTTCATATGAATGCCTATCAGCCGACCGCTGATGAACACACTACTTTGGTAAGTGAGTCAAACTTATTTGTTTCACTTACTATGTTTGTTATGTCTTACAATTATGTGAACTCTCGTTTTGTAGCTGAAGACTCTTGTACGGTCGTGTAAGGCGGCCGCCAAGATATTCTTGGGAGATAACTCCGTTGTCAGGAAGGTGTCACACGATTTGTTTCATTCATGTCGAGCTGAATTGTGTGACATGAATGAGCTCGCTCACATTCCCATAGACCCCGAGCTTATTAGACTTCCAGAAGGTTTTCTCATTCTCATTCTCATTTATTTCAAAACATATAAGTTATTATTTCTAACTCGGCAGTTTAATCATGCAGTGAGAGAGTCCAGCTCAGTCAGAGAAACAGAAGTAGATGTTGAGCCTGAAATCAGACATGAGGAGATACTTCAAGAGCCTTACATCCAGGCTCAAGCTGAGGAACATCACATCATTCCCAGACAGTCTACTCGTGCCAAGAGGGATCGCATACCATATTCGCCATCTGCGCAAAAGCTACTAGAGGACCGGGACCAACAGAGGGATGGGCACGTCATGTTCGTCGTAGATAAATTATTCCATTTTTCAGTTAGGGTATCTAATTCTAAACTAGTTATTGATTGGATGGTTTGGTGTTTTGATGATCCCTAGCTGAAGGTAAGAGACAAACAATTGAGGCAAATAGCATGTTATCAAATTGAATGTTCGGGTGAATGAATGACTTATAATACTTCGTTGTATTGTTAAACATGGAAGATTTATTTGGCTTGTTATCAAATCAAATGGAAGGAAAATCGCCCCTTCCGTTTTTAGGCACGGATTTTCGCGGTTCGCTACTGCAAAATTTGTTAGCGAAATTCGTTGTACTGGAGTGCGAAATCTCTTCACAATTTTCATTCTTCAATAGAACAAAAACCTATTTTCGCGATCCAGTTTAGCGCAAATGTAGCAGAATTTCGCTGACCCAAACAGCGCATGTCCAGATGTCTTTCATGTCAGCAGGTGACACATTCTAATGGATTACGTGTCATTGACGCTTTTGATTAGAGTGAAAATATGGGTGCTTTGTGCTAAACAGAAGAGCGAAATAGGCGGTATGGAAAAAATATCAATCGGGATTGTAGATTTGATAGGAAATGAGCGAAGGACGACGAATTTGCAAAAAATTCATCTTAATGTAAGATACACATAAAACCATGTGTAGACTCCTTTGGGAAGAGAACATGAACGTAGACTGCTTTTGTTTTATTGTCAACTACTTTAACTCATTATATTGTTTTAAAAATAAAATTTAAAATTGATGAAAATACGTTGATTTAGAGAAATGGAAGAACTTTTATCATGTCTCAATATATCTATTCCTCGCAATTACAATTTTAACGTCATTTACCGTCTCATTTGAAGTTTTCATACACTTTTGATTAATATTTCACCATCTTTAGTAGTTTTATTCATTATAGCCAAAGATAAATTTTTTAAAATATTTTTGAAACTTTTAATTATATATATTTTTGTGCACATTTGTAAAATAATGAATGTATGAAGAACATAACTATCAAACATTTCGTGTGCCTTGTATTTTGCTGCCAATATTTTTGCCTCCGTTATCACTAATCAATATGACACCAAGCTTTAATAATGGTCATATTTTAAAATTATATTTATAGTTATCCAAACTATAAAAATATATAAAAAAATTATGCAAATAAATAGTGAAAATTGACAGAAGTGCATAATAGGCCCATCTACTCTAGTAATTTATAAAAGATTGATATTGCTGTGGGTAATATCTATTTTTATTTGTTTAACTTTCTCATGATAACTTGAATTTTCTTTCCTTGCATTTTCCTCCAACCCCTCAATTTTCAATACAAACAGTTTGTTACATTTTTTTTATTTATCAACAAAAATAAAATGGTTAGTAGTACATAAAGCTGATTTGTTTCAACTTGCTTGGCATAAATAAATAAAAGTTAAGAGATTCCATTTGTCATAATAGAAAAAGATTTGTACATCAGAATATAATAGCATAAAATAATCAGTAAAAAAAAATGAAATAAAAAATATAAAGATACAACTATCATCACGAAATGACGTAAGAATCCGCAATTTTTTTCGTTTATATTTTTATCCTACTTTGTTTTTTTATGATGACTACTTTGCTGTTAACGTATAAACATGTATAAAATAAAATGATGAGACTTTTTACAAAACTTCCCTAATACAAATTTTCCATTATTCGTTGAGCTGTTTAAAGTACTGGTCTAAAAAATGGCCGTCGGTGGATGGAATTAATTGTTCATGACTTTTTTTAAAAAAAATCATTTTTAAATGTATATTATTATAATAAATACTTATGATGAATATCCATTTAGTCAACCAATCACTAAGTCTGTGTCTGATTTAGGAAAAACTTGCTAAAAATTTGTGAGAAAATGAGAGCAAAAATTTATAGGGAAATTAGATGAAAAATATGAAGGAAAATCTGTTTAAAATAAAAAAAATATTTTAACATTTTCCCACTGTTGTTTATCTCTAACTAAATACGAAAAAATATGATAGATTCCATGAGGAATCCACTTTCCACCAAAATTTTTTTTTCACCAAATTTTTCCCAATCACCGCCTAACTCTATTTAAAACATTATTATAAAATAAACCTCCCAGTATTTATCAATATTTGTAAAGTGAAAAACGAGTACATTCTGTATATGCCATTTGCATAAAGAAACAACCTGAATTCCCAGTTTCTTTACAATGAAAGGCCCGGCATACAACTCAGATTCTCAATTACACAAGTTTGGAGGTCGTATGTATTCATTCATACCACTTCAGATGAGGGCTCTGTCTTCATTATTCCATTCCTACTGTATACATATATTGCTTTGCTATATGTCATGACACCTATATGAAAAAGAAACACTACACTTCAGAAAGTGCAAAGACTTTGAAAAGCAGCCACTGTGTGATAATGAAGCTGAATCTTTAAGAACAGGGACCCGACTTTTATCCTCAACCGGCACATTCAAACAGGACTTGACGTTTCAGTTAGGTTACCTCTCTTTGAGGTCATATATACTCCGACATACGGAGCCACTTTGTCGCTGACCATTTGGTTCCATTAATCACTGGACAGCCACCTATACCAGTTACCAGCCCATATGAATTAGATTCCCTATGAAATAGATACTAGTAATAAAGTGTGTATCATACTTTTCAATGACAACTCGGTTTGAAAAGTGAGCACAGTGGATGTTGATTTATGCTTCCAGTTTCAAACCATATTGTGTTCAGAAACTAACCATGGAGACTATTTGGATCAGGAGTGCCATCTGGCTTCATGCTCCAGAAAAGCAGTGCGTCACCCATCCTGGGTTTGACAGCAAGTCCAGTCCCTGCACAAACAGATGAATTGTTCCTCCGGGACACAGAGCTGAAGTCCCCTTTCGCTCGAGGAAAGACTGTCTCACCTCCTTCTTCAACATCCGAACTGTGGCACACGAAATGCAGAGAACGATGCCGCTAAAATAAAGGAACAAGTAGTAACTCATACGTTTGAAATATGCTCACTTACAGGTATATAAGGACTGTAGCTACCCGTTGACCACCCCTCTGAACACTGAATTTATCACTAAAATAGTCGTGATGGAACTTGTACTCTTGCCCGGTCTCATACCGAAGAATTTGAATAGACTCCCCATTCTCTGTAAACAAAGAAACATTACATATTATAGCTTGGTTTGTGGAGTTATTTTGATACATAGAACCATAACATGATTAAGTGCCATTCATATTAATATAGCCAACTACAATTGTGCATATATTCTATATAATATATTATCCAGCTAAATCTTTTTTCTTTTGTAAATTGGACTTAGTTGTATATTGTTTCTTTACATAAATTTCTATGAAGTAGATGTGGTGCGACAAGAGAATCGATAACAAGTGTGTCCATATTCCCAGTCTTTTCCATAATGAAAATAAACCCATTATATTTCCGATGATGCCAGATGAAACACGTCCATAGAGTCACTAGTTTTAAACAGCGAGTACATACCAGTTACCACGAGCTGATGTAATCTACGAAATAATGATATAAAATGTATATGGCTTACTCGTAACTACTGCAGTTAAAGGAACTAGTTTAACAGCTAGACGGCACCATCCACAAATATGTCCAAAATAGAACTTGCCACTTCAAGATCTCTAAGCACTTGATAAATCAAAATTACACAGAAAATAGGGAAGGGCATATACCAACAGGAATGAAGGTGAGATCTGCAATCCTCTTCTCAATGTTGCGGATAAATGCATCTTGACCCTTTCTTAAAAACCACCCGTAGCTGGTGCGGGCACTGCACCCCTCCAACCAATCAGAGTGGTTAGATTCTCATCCCTGATAATGCAATGACAAACATGTATACATCATCGCTTACAGTTATTAAAACATTACACTAACCTGCTTGCTCGTGGTAGTCCTGTTTTTGGATCTACAACAAATGATTTTTGCATATGAGGTTTGGAAATGTCGATTAGGTGCTCACATTCAGCCTTGGTCTGTTGTGTACAAATGCACAATAAGTTATCTTACTCATCGATGTTCGATAATTAGGAATATAAATCAGTGCATGCAGGTATGTTAATGAATAATAATGTGCAAATTCATATTGCAGTTCAAACATGAAGAATATCCAGTGAACACACATTATATCATCATAGCAAATATTGTTGCTTTCGGCCGGAAATGTGTGGAAATGACTTTCAGTCTTGAAATCAGCAGGAAATGGGTACATACTTCAAATTCATTATCGAGGATGAAGGTCTCGTTACTCTTGCACAAGCCAAGAAGATTGATTCTTTACAACTTAGCACATTTAGGCTGTGGTAGTTTTAGTGAAAATTTTGTGACAAGGAAAATTTGGGAAATCCTTGAAGGATTCAATTTAGTTTTACCTAGTTTGGTTTCATACGGAAAATGTAAGAAAAATACTAAAGAATTCATTTCATTTTCCATTATCATAGAAAGTTTCAAGGAAAATGTGGAGGAAAGTATCAACCCCTCAGCAGCTTTATAGATTGAACTTGATCAGATACATTGAACTTGATAAGATAAAAACGGTTATTCATTTAAAATACATTAAACTTGACGGGATTGTATCTGATTGGTCGGTTAAAAGTAAGAATCACATTTTCCAACCAATTTTCCACCTAATTTTCTTTCAGATTATTTTCCATCTCAATAAAACACTGAATTTCAACAATTTTCCCACAAAATTTTCTTCCCATCAAAATTTCCCTTAACCAAACACAGCCTCATTTCTTACGTAAGATTTTGTCCAAATGACATATTGAGCAAATGTAACAGACAAGTAGACACAGCGGAGTCTCTAGCCTAATAACAAAACGTTCTTTCACATACGAATTTCAATGAAAATTGTGAGACCAATTCCACCCACCAACCATCAGTTGAAAATCTTTAAAGGAAAACAAAGAGACATGGAATGGAAGATGATAAAGAAAATATGCTGACCAAGAAATTGTGATAAACGAATGCTCGAGGCTCCCAGGAAAGGACCTCAGTCCACCGCTCCCGCCCATCTTCTTCGTCTCCTCCTCCTTCGTTTTCTCTTCAAAAGTCAACAATCACACCCACATTATCATCACCACAGAATCAAAACGATCATCAGTTTCTGAAAACCAAATGGTAACATCAGCACAGACCTAACGACCGTTTTGCGCACAATCGAGGTGATGCTAGTGGCTTCGCCGGAGTCGGTCGGGACGAAGATGAATCCGACGCCGAAAAGCGTTAGCGCGAGCAGAAGGGAGAAGATGAAGAGGAGAGCGAAGAAGAGTGTGGAATGCCGCAGCATGGATTTTTTGAGGCGAGGCTGCTGCTTCTGTTTCGCCATTATCTGCTCTTAGCCTGCTCTGTACGCAGCCTGAGATCTTTGTGGCCCCCAATTTTCCGTTTCTCTTTTTCCTTTTTCTTTCATCGTCGTTTCCTCGTGCGTCAGTTCGGTTATGTGTAAATAAACATTATTTAATTAAATATTGAAATAAAATTCAAATGGAACATTTACTCAATTCAGTCAGAACTATCATAATTTTCAAAAAAGATTCAATGAAAAAAAATTAGATTAATTTTCTAAAATAAAATTTACCATTACATTTCTTAACTAATATTATTATAAGACTTAGATTTGTGTGCGAAAATTATGTCGTTTGATTATCAAAATAAATTATATCGTTTGTGCACACAAAGAAAACGACGTATTTTGATAACCAAATGACATAATTTTCACACACAAATCTAAGTCTTATAATAATTAGTTTTGAAATGTAATGGTGAATTTTATTTTAAAAAATCAGTCCAATTTTTTTTTCATCGCACCTTTTTTGAAAATCGTGATAGTTATGACTGCAATTTGGTAAGTGGTGGTAGTTCAGAGCCCCTTTTGAGTTTTTCCTCAATTCAAAATACGCTATGAACTATCCCCACTAATTTAATTGTGCTACAAATTATCACAATTTTTAAAAAAAATGAAATAAAAAATTGAATTGATTTTGAATGATTTTTAAGATCAATTTTTTGAAAATTATACCGCAATTAGATAAACAGTGATAATTCAAAACACATTTTGAAGCATTTTCCCTTAAATATTTTACTTAACAAGTACCAGTATTCTTTTATGTTTACTTACGTAATACGTATTTA
>NQLW01000084.1:268408-332437 GCA_002312845.1 Kalanchoe fedtschenkoi
TCAATTAATAGGCGACAAAATTAATATGACTAATACTATATAAGTTTTGCACATTTATATTTTATGAAAAACAAATTATGAACACTTTGTTCAATTATGATAATTAGTCTGCATGTATTATTGCCAAACATAGAATTTTTATAACGAACATTACTTTTTCCAAAAAAAATTTCCAATTATAAAACACATAATTGACAAAAATTAAATATGAACTTGTTTATCGGTTATAATAATTATCTAGCCTGCGGGTATTGGCGCCAAGCCGCCAAAAGATAGAATCTTTTGTGACAAACGTTATAATTATCGAATAATTCGTCAATTATAATAAAAATAGAAATGACGAACAATAATTTACGCATATTTTGGTCAATTATAGTAAATAGCTTCAACTGTTGGTGCAAAAAAGGGGGTTTTTTGTGACGAAAGGTACACTTAACGAAGAATTCGTCAATTATGTAAAATATATAATTGACGAATCATGAATCGTCACAACAAATTGTCACATATACTAATAAATGTGACAAATTCTTTTTTGGTCATTTTTAATCTGTTAATTATATGCATTTTTCTTGTAGTGATAATTAAATGTCTTACTTAATTTAAATAGTCGGGTCGGGTCGGGTATGGCAAATACCATACCCTTAACCTACCCGTCCAATTTTTTTCGGTTCGGTTACGGTTTTAACCGCGGGCGTGGTCAACTCGGTTATTATCCACGTTGACCGATTCAGTTATGGTTCGATTACGGTTCGGTTACGGTTGAATTGCCATCCCTATCTTTGATCCAGAAAAGGAGAGCAGGTCTTCAAAACCAATCGAGGCTTAGATGGAAGTCCCTTTAGTGACTCAAACTGTACGACAGTGTAGGTTAGCACCCTCTTCATTTCACGTATAATTTCTGATTTTCTGCACATCATAGTTTGGACAAGGTAGGTACGACATGAATGTGAAATGTTAACCCAGACTAGGATTATCTGTGGGGGTTGTACTTGTTTCAAGCTGATTCATAAATGAATGGTACATACAATATGGAGTGTTGTGTTTGAGTCTGTTATCAATTTGTCAACCTTTTCATTCATGAATTCAACGTCATTGGGGAATTCAAATTTAACACGAGTTTTTGTCTGGTTTACAGGATCAGAGTGTGGATTTTATTAGTAAGTTGTACCAAAGCCAGGGAGCATAATGCTTACTGTTTGCTTAAACTATGTCGGGACTCTGCAGCAATACTGTTCTGTTCGCTCTTTCATACATGTATCGGGATTAAAAATTCTTATCAATAAAGTGCAGTAGCCTTTTCTGGTATCTTCTTATTTCAAGAATTTGAAAGAGACATCCGAGGTGAATAATAGCATAGGGTGACAGTTTCAAATTCATCTACAGACTCAGAATCAACAGGTACATGAGTAGCTTTCAGATATTCAAATGTGTTTATTAGTTATCAGGTTTTGTTCCTGGATCCAACAGACATCATAATGTATGATGTTTGTGAGGATATTACAATAAACTTTTTACGAAATTCTACTTAAAAGTATCATCTCCACATATACTTACCCTGTAACTTTCATGATGTGAAATCAGGAGGGCACACTGGATAGGCAAGAAATGTTTGCAGAGTCTGATTCCATGATTATGGAAGGAGACTATATCCCTAGGACCTTGGTCGACATGAAGTTCCAAATTTAGGAGTTCTTAAACGGAATGATTTTGGAATGCTCTCCCCATCTCCCCAGATTGCATAAGCCTCCTCACCATGGGCAGCATCATCTCCGATTTCAAGGTCTTCCAGGTCCATTTTGAGGTTTATGAACTGTCTAATAAATAAACAGATCAAGCTTGTCATGACAATGTTCCATGCAGTGATGAAGAGAGCTCCATAGATTTGGTGAAGCATTTGGTTTAACCCACTGGTGATGTTTCCTGCGGTCAGACTGTGCAGCAGGCCTGATCTACCATCTGGATCATTGTAATATATACGGAGAAGATTCGGATGAGCAAATATGCCAGAGAGGATGCCTCCCAAAAGTCCGGCTACAGCATGAGTGTGAAAGACTCCGAGTGTGTCATCCACTTCCTGAAAAAATGCTGATTTCTTATGCAAAACCATCATGGTGAACCAAGGTATGGATCCCGACATTGCTCCCATTAGAATCGCTGCCCATATCTCCACAACACCTGCACCTGGAGTGATGCACACGAGGCCAGTGATCATCCCTTGTACTGCACCAACCACTGAGCTTTTCTTGTAAATAATCATGTCCAGCGAAAGCCACACCAAGATGCTGGTGGCCGTGCAGACATGGGTGTTGAGAATGGCTTGAGCCGTGATGAGCCCAGCTGCATATGGTGACCCACCGTTGAACCCTGTCCATCCCATCCATAGAAACCCTGCTCCTCCCAACATGTGGATGATGTTGTTCGGTGGGAAGCTCTTCCTGTCCTCCGGGATCCTTGGACCCACCTGAGAGCACCACAAGAGGTCAGAGCCCTTCAAATGATAGTTTTTTAAAAAAAAAACTCAAGGAGTGAGACAGAATAGACAGGAGTTGTGGTATGTATGGACAATTCATTCACCCAGTAAGCAGCCGTGAAGCCAGCCACGCCGGACGAAAGGTGAATAACGTAGCCACCGGAGAAATCAATGATGCTGCTCTGAAGAAATCCGTCCTTTCCCCATATAGTGAAAGCCCCAATAGTGTAAGAGAAAGTGATCCAAAGCGGCACAAACACCATCCAAGCATAAAAGTTCATCCTTCCCAGCAGAGAGCCCCCGAGCAATATAATGGTTATGGCAGCAAAGGCAAACTGGTAGAACACTAGATCGGCTTCGGGTAAGTAACCTTTATCATGTACAAGCAAATGCTTGTCATCCAGAGCTGGCTGTGGAGTGCCTATTACGCCACTGAGAGCAGGGCCAAATGACATGTTATGCCCCCACGAGACCCAACACACCAAGGCTGCTGCGAATCCGTAGAGAGCCATGAAAGCTGAGTTGACTGCCCACTTTTTCTTCACCATGCTTCCATAGAGTATTACAAGTCCTGGAACGCTCTGCAAGCCAACCATGGTTGCAGCAGTTAGTTGCCAGGCATTATCCCCCTTGTTTAGCCAGTCGGGTGATCCCTCATCTGGCATGAGCCCATCTGGCAGGTATGAGTAGATGGCAGTGTAGTTTACGGCCATAGTGGCTGAGATGAGAAATGAATGGAGAAGAGAAAGATGGGAATGAATGAAGAGGACTTGAATCGAAACAAGAAGCGTAGACACCTAAACAGCGTGAATATAAGCATTGGGATTAGCTCCAAAATGCAAGATTCCAGTGGTTGAATGTGTCTGTACTGAGGATGCTCATTGATGAAGATTCATTTGGTGAAATAAAGAAAGTTAGAATATGCAAGTCTGTCTTTTAGCTATCTGTATTAAGTTATCACAATAGTTTATATGTGAAGGAACCAATAGGGGTGTCAAGCAGAAGATGACTTGTCTAGGATTTACATGGCTAAATGATGCTGTCTGGTAAAATCTAAAGAAGGGAGGTGGACTTGGGCGGCTGGGTGATGAAGTATAGGTATCATTTTTGTTTTGCAGGCATCAGCTGGGGCCAGAGGTTGCTGATTAACTTTCTTACTAAACACAGGCAAGAAAATTGGATTCTATAGATTCATATGAATTTGGCTGGGACATTTCAATCTGCCAATCGTCTAGGATTTAAGTTGTCGCGTTCTTTATGGTTATCGTGTAGAAGAATCTTCTTTTTGTCAGATTCTTGACGTAAAATTCAACAAAGGTACTATATCATCGGGTAGATGAGGAACAAATAGTTGGATACATGACTTTTCATGGCACAAGGAACATGTAATATATTATTGATGAAAATTTTTGGGTCGGGGGTATGAAAAGTGCTGTCACCAACATGACTTATGTGCATACCTGCTCTATTTTGCTCTTGTCAACTATTCATTTCACCGGTTGTAAGCTTCTCAAGCTCCTCAGTTATGTTGTCTCGCGTCTGTGTCCAATTATCATAGTGTCAACATCATAAGAGGACTGAGTTGTAATAGAGGACTTCTACAAATTGTCATTTTCACTGGAGAATTACGATCGGAACGCTTCTGAATGTATGAAATGTGTGCCATTCCTTCGAGCACAATTGGCAATGAGGTTGCGACCCATTACCACGGCCACTACCACCACCATTACACTCTTATCACTGTCATTACTTCGGCCTCTCCCTTTACCATAGCCACGATCACGTGAAGCAGCGTCATCGTATGAGTAATACTAGTCTCCATCGTTTAGTAGATTCAATCATGCTTTATACGATAAAAGATGCTGATAAACATCACTAAAAACACCATCTTTGGAGTTATTTAATGAGTAAAAGGATTATAATCTACATCCAATCTGGTAAGGATATAGGATATAACATCAATATCGGCTAGCTTTTTGCTGGCCGCCGCCATCTCGTCGGGATGGTCTTTCATTTTGATGAAGTATGGAATAATGGTCATGTCCTTATTCTGCTTCCGAGACAGTTGCGAGCGGATTTGCACAATCCGCTATTTTTGAAATGCGAGAAAAGCATCTCTTTGATGAACTCCTAGACGTCGAAACACTTTCAAGATGTGTCACCTGAATGAGCATCTCTTCCGACATAATCGAAAGCAACAACCCAAGGACATGTTGATCTTGAGTGATCCACTGCATATAGGCTGAGTTTTCCATCTCCACAGGTGATTTCCCCCTTCTCGATGGTGACTTTTGGAGATAACATCACAACTGATCCATCTAGAAATCCGATGAGCCATGCTCCACGCATGACTGGTAACACCTTAGCATGCCAGGTTAGTAAATTACTCCAAATCAACTTCTATGAGACATGATGGCCAAGAAGCAAAAACATTGATTGAGTGTTGGATGTGAATATTGCAGCGCCATTAGAGAGTTAGATGGAAGAGCTTGATGAATGTGTTTGAGGAGGTAGTTCTGATTACCAACTGAATTTTGGTGAAGCGCGTCTTACATTCATAGAAGATGCGACTACATATTAATATAGGTCAGGAACAATCCACAACATGATTTATACATTTAAGTAAATGTTTGTTACAATATAATCAAATGCCCACAATTGAATGTGTCTTTGACAATATTATGGCACACTTCAGTTACAATTCACACATAATTGTAACTAATGTTTCAACAATGTATTATTAAAATGCATAAAAATAAAATAGCAATACAAAGTTTTTTAACTTTTACTTATGTTTTATTGATTGTTGGTTTACAGCTTGTTGAGCAAGAGGAGTAAGAAGAATTAATGAACAAACCGATGTTTGAAGATTAGTCGATCAAACTGAACCAAGTTTGAAGAGAATCTCTTAGAATTTTGAAAGCCAACATGGATCATTGTAGGAGGAACCTTAGCAGCAATTGGAGATACTCTAGTCGCCGTCGTTATAGCTGTTGCAGTTAGAAAAATTCTATCTGGTATCGTTGGAGACACTATAGTGGTCATACTTATAGAGACTCTAGTCTCCGTAATTTGTAACAATGAAGCCGTCATCACTAAAAAGAGCATAGCCTCCATCGTTGGAGAGACCGTAGCCACATCAGACAACTCAATTCAGTGAATGAAATCTGATGGTCGGAAACAACTCGAGTATTTTTCTGATGCCAAATCCACGAACTACGAAAGTGTCAATCATAATATTTATATCGCTTTTTTCCGTCAATGAAGAATGAGTAACCATATTGATGGAGGTCCGAAGCGGACTGTTTTTTCTTCCTAAAATTAGTTTCATACATCACTCCCTTTGTTCGTTTCTCTATCTTTCATTTGATCTTCTTTATGACGGTATGGGATTGTACATTGACATGAAACACAACCTTATGTTTACTAAATTAAAGATGTTTAGTAAATATATGGTGTTGCACTAATATGTTAGGATGCAGGGAAATGAGGTACTAAAATCTAGCAGTTATGTAGCTCAGATGGCACACCTTTTGGTTGGAACTGAGGAACCCTTAGCCTGCTGGGAGCCTGGGACAGTCATTCTAGTTAAACTCTCACTGACATTTTATGTGGGTCATCCATGGGCTTGAGCCAGTGGCTCCCCAAGAGATGATGCATCATCTGACTTGAGTGATATATACAAATGCGCCCTTGTTATATCAAAATGATTTTTGGTCACAGTCAGGACATCCTCTCTATCTTGATAGTGACGCTGTTACTCACTATAGATCAGTTCACACGCAACTTCAGTATTTCAAAACGTAAATTCAATATATACCACCAAAACTCGAACCTAAGACCTTGAAATTAATGTACTGACCCTATGCAGTTGATGAATCAGCATGTCTTGAAGGTTCTTGACGATAGTAACCGCAGCTCACTTCAGTTTTCCAATGGGCACCCGAATGGTCTAGTCACTCATTGATCACGAGCCTGATCCGGTGGTAAAAAAGATGAGAAGTGAATTCTGACAATCTCTACGTTCAGAATTCAATCTCTTATTGATTGGATGTACATTTAATAAATTTTTTTTATACCAAAACTCACTCATTGATCAAAATTTGCAGAGGGAACATAGTTGGGACTCATCAAATTGGTATGAAGAAAATGGAGCGCAATAAAAGTTGAATAGACAAATTCTCAAGTAGTGAGATTTGGGGATGTTGTGGCTGCTTTTTTATCTCAGTTGACGCGCTGAATGAGCTGCCTTGCTCGAACCCTGACCTGCAGCCGCACCATGGCATGCATGCAATGGAACGCCAGCCGACTTTGTCGCCTCACTGACGCTCCTCGGACCACCGCCTGCAGCTTAACCAGACTCCTCAGGGCCCCAAAAGCTCTTCTTGCCTGTCAAAGTTGTATTCATGGAATTAAACTTATTCCTACTTGAAGTGTTCGCAACTTAAGTGTTCACAACTGATACAAATTATCTATATATGTGAGGGAGTTCGGCTGATAACCATAAATCATGTGAAAATTGAGAAATCAAGGCAAAAATGGCGTCAATACACACACAACGCACAACACACAAAACGTCATTATTGTCTTGAATTCTCAGTTCTCACATGAGTATCTCCATATATATATATATATATATATATATATATATATGAATGAGTATCTATAGGATCTTTGAAGCAACATACCAAACGGCCTCTGAACGCAGCTTGAATCTTGACAGCAGCTGCTTCTTCGGCCGTGACTTTCTTCTCGGCGCCAGCTGATGATGGGGCACACCAAGCCGCCTTGTGCACTGCAGCGCCTCCATCCTTCTCTTCGCCAACAAAATCTTCATTCATGGCTGATCCAATCAAGTTGACATTGCTGGCGTCGCTGTGGCGAATGACGATGGTATTAGAAGACGCTCGCGCCGTGGATGCCGCTCCCAGAAACCTGCTCCTGGTCCATTTCTTGGGGAGAATTCTCATCTCTTTGTGCTTTGCTTCTCTGTTTGTGAGTTAGCTGGGGTAGTTAAATTTGCCGGAGAAAGCGATGGTCCTGGAGATGTGTCTGCTAGCTTGCTGAAACGTGGAGGGATGAAAGAATGATGCATTGTCCAAAGCTGTAGAGAGTTTCTGGCAGGCTGAGCTTTGAAGCATTCTAAAGGTTGATCCACATTGTTGGTGGGCACAATCTTCAATATTAAACAAAGGAGCTGAGGCATATAAAGCTTTTGCTCTACATGTCTGTTTTTATTAAATTGTTAAATTCAGTTGCAAATCAGCACTGATTCATTGGTATTGTATTTTGCCATCCAGCTTTTGGTCGCTAATATGATACCAGAATTTGAAGTTATCCAATCATTTGTAACAACGGATTTAACATGTCATATTTTAATACATCTTGGTATACACGTGGCCAAACACTTTGACTGTGACTAGGCAATTCGCTGGTCGTACCAACAGATTTTTCCGTTACAAATTCCGCTGGTCCTTTCGACATATAGAAAAATTTACGTTGCAGGTGTGGTCAGTGTTGACCCAAAGGCCGGAGATCTTTGGTAGCATTCTCGAGTCAGTTTCAAGAGAGGAATGAGAGAAACTGAAAAGAAATGTGGTTAAGATTGTTCTTGAGTTGTTTTAAGGAGAGATTCAGAAGGATTTGTGAGATTCGGATGTGAAGGGGGAGAAATGGGGTAAAAAAAAAGCTTGAATGCCCTCATTGTATTCTCAATCTCAACTAAACTTAAGTGTACGTTTGGTACATCATATTATTTATACATGTATTATTAATACCCGATATAAATAATAATATTTATTGAGGAGATATTATTAATACGGATTTTCAAAGATAAAAGTTTCCCTCCGCATTATTAATACGTATTCTTGTTCTGAACCAGACACATCACCATGGTATTAATAATATTATCATGTTTCTAATACATGCTACCAAACAGGGGCTAAGGATAGTTTAAAAAATATCTCATATTTTTTCTCTTTTCTTTTTAAATTCTTCCTACACTCAGATACAACTAATTTTTCCCCTTATTTCTTCTTTCTTTTCTTTTATTTATATCTACTCCTTTTAATTTTTTCTCTATTCCAACTCAGGAATAATTAAAGCTATAGGGAGGTGGTGACGACTAGAGTTTTCAAAACCAGAATTCGAATGTGATGTTTGTCCATTTTCAAACTGAACCGGATCGATTAGATTCAATTTGGTTCACTTCAGATATTGGGGCAAGCAAAATGGATATGGCTTGTGTTTGTTACGAGGCTGGTCCCATTCTGAATTTTCGTGGAAAACGCAGAGGCAAGGCGAGCAGGTTTTTCGATTATGGGCAGCTTTGTAGCGGCGGAAGCACGGAGGACGTATCGGGCAGCAGCGAGAGAGCAGCCATGACGCTGGGTGGTGGTCAAGGTTCAGACTAAATCGAGCCGTGGCTGATTTAGTGGAAAGAGAAAGGAGATTCTAGGGTGAAGACAATCCATAATAATATATAATGAAGTTAAATAAGGAGTAACAAATTGAGATTTCTGTAACCAATTTAAGATATATGTTGAAATTAGTATCAGGATTATTTAGAAATAAAAAATAATAACTGTTAATTTGATTGGTCATAAATCATCCATATTCTGTACATAATATAAATATTCACAACTGATCCAACCTCTTAGTATAGTATATATATCTCAAACATATTGATGCGCAAATCACATAAGACGCACAGATAAAATATGACTCCTAAGAATTTATTATTATCTTTTAACAAGGCACAGCACCCGTCGAACCGACGGGTTTGGATCGGTCCGATTTGAAAAAAATTAAAAACCGAATTAAATTATTAGTTATAGATTTTTTGAAATTTCAAACCGAAAATTTAAAACCGAACCGATCCACTAACATTTATAACCGAACCAAACCAACCGGTTTTAAATCAAACCGAACCAAACCAACCGGAACCAAACAGAACCGACCGATTTCAAATCGAACCGAACCAATTGAGACCGAACCGAACCGACCGGAAGCGACGCTCCCAATCCTATTCTGTTATATATATAGATGATTATAATAATATCAACCAACCACTGAATATTGGGTAGGCTTACATACATTAACTATAATCAATTTTGATTCTCCCAGCAACAGGGTCTGCGATAGCAGCAAATGCCTCTTTAGATAGATCCAACGTCCCACCACAACCCGGACAATGATCTACGATTTTGATTCTCACACTGTTTTTGCCTTTACAAGATTTGGGATACGGATTCGTCGGACCGGTGCATCTCACGGTGAAATACTTGCCGCATATTGCGCCATTGTTCCACAAGGGATCACTGGCAGCCCCGATCATCACTCCCTCATCTTGGTTGCCATAGCATGCCGAAGCTGTCACACAATATACAAAATCAAAGCATAAGTTCCAGAGATTTTAGAAACCCTAGAAGCTGTCACACAATACACAAAATCAACGGATACTTGCGGACGGAAAGATGCATGAACTATTATAGAACTTTTAAGAGATGAGGGGTAGCTCAGTTGGTGAATGCCTCACTTGAGAGGGGTTATAACTCTCGAGTTCGAATCCCAAAGAGAGGAAGTGGGGAACCACTATTGATCCTCTTTTAAAAAAGGAAAAAAAATTATAGAACTTTTACTTACGACGATAATTTGTGTAAAATGTAGCAATGCCTGGAGTTGCACTTGCATTGGATATAAAATAGATGATCAAGAAGGCCAGTGCCAATAACATCCAATTACACAGCTTCATATTTGCTTATGTTATTGTATGCATATACTTTCTTGCAAACAACCAGTTTAATATATAAGCAGTTAAAATGAATGAAACTGAAAATAAAAGCACACACATCTAAAAACACTGAAATAGTTGCCTAGTTTTTTCACACAATTCACATACATAGAAAATCATTTTTGGAAATGAAAAATGAAAATAAGTTATCAAGTACCCCCTCCGTCCTCTAATACATGTTCTTTAAGGTTGATTTAAGTAGACTAAGATGAAATAAATGCTAGCAGTTGAACAAATTTAATGAGTGAGTGGTTGATGTTTTCTTAAAAAAATTCGTGCAAAAAGTAAATTAGTAGATTATTATTGATTATGAATAATTTTTTATTGATTATGATAATGAAGTGATTAATGTTTGAAGTTTTAAGTTAGTTATTGATATAAATACGCATTGAAAATGATTAAGTGACAAGTAAAAATGGATAAAAAAATTCGATTAAGTAACATGTAAAAGAGGACAGAGGGAGTACACCGCAGGGTCAAATGATTTTTTGGAATTTGTTGCTTCTGATAAAATTTGTTGCTACTATTGGTAACATGTTGCGATGTATGGAGGATATATAAGAAATTTATTAAGTGTCCCAATAAAAAAATTAAGCAACAAATCCAATTATTATTTAAATATATTTTTTATAATAAAAGATGAAAAATCTTCCTTTATATTTTCTATGTAATCAAAAAATACAGAATGGGTGATTAATTAGATAATAGAACTTATACAGACATTTTCTGTCATTGGGAAACTTTAATTACACCACACACAGGCGTAAAAGATCTTCATGTGGGTAGCAATAAAATTTGGATTTTCGATTCATCTAGAGAAAATAAGGATGGTTTATTCTAAAATAATAATGGTATTATATAAAACAAGGTAGTTTATATTTAATAAATATTTTTAATTTAATTATTAACACATGACGCTGGTTGTTACAAAAATAAACTCACCATTTTCATTTGGTTGTTTGTTGATTGACATTACTGGATTTAAATCCTAAAATTTTTTGTTGTCTCAAAAAAAATCACTGTAAAAACATGGGTTTGATGCAAAATGTTTTTGAGACAGTTTAAATATAATGTTTTATTTTATGTCCATTTTATTTGATTCGTAGTTTTAAAAATGCGTCGTATGTGTTAGCTTCACGCATTATTTTTATCAAATGTCGTAGCAATTGATGTAAAAATTAAAGTTGATGCAAGTTACTACAAACTATTTAATCTTTTTAATAATAATATGCAATACTTCCTTAATCATATTAGTCAGAATTAACTATGACAAAATTATCTTTTACTAAATTTTTTATAAACCCCTTGAAAATATTTTTTTGGCAAAAAATTAAGAATAGGTTGTTTTCAGAAAGGTTTCCGGAATCTAATTTTTAAGGCTCATCCATTGATTTACATTCAAGAAATGAGCTAAAACATCTGATACGCTTGCTAAATTTATATGTTCTCTAAGACTATAAATAATTAAAATAAAAAATATATAAATTCAATCATTGCATAGTTTGTAATCAAATATGAAAATAGTATAATCTCTTTTTAAAAATATTTAGACAACAACTTTATCTACCTCATTTATTAAGATTTGTAATAATAAATTCCCATTAAAATAAAAAAAACGCTGAAAAGGATATACATATACGGATAAAAAGTAAGAAGGCACAGATAACATATGTGAAAAATGGTAGTCTAATTTTATATGTATTTAAAACAAAATCTGAAGCGACCACATTTTTCTTAAAATCTATATTTTTTTTTCTAATGTGGCTCAACTCGCAAAGTTTATGTGGCGTGCTCTTAATACTTATATATTAGCTATTATTTAATTTAATCTTGTGAACTAAATTAATATTTCATTGTAATCTAACTAAATCTTTCGCAACCGCATGTTATATCTCTTAAGTATTCTATCAATGTGTGACTTTTGAGACAAGTCGAATACTTTTTTAGAATTGTTTCGATGAATTTCAAAGCCCAAAACATAAGAAGCATAGTAGAGATCCTTATATCAAAATTCGAAGATAAAAATACGTGTCCTATGCAGCATGTTGTTATCGCTATCAGCAAATAGGATATCATTGACGTAAAGTACTAATGTGATGCATATCCCCCTCTAAACATAATATAAATACAATTATCCAATTTATTTTCAAAAAAGTCAAACTATGTAGTTGTTTTATTAAATTATGATACCACTATCTGGACACTTGCTTTAGCCCATAAATTGGCTTTTTAAGCCGAAATTCTATATATGTTTCTTTTCTTTAATGACAAAATCTTCATATTAAGCCATGTACATATTTTAACGCAAGTCACCAATTAGGAGTATGGTTTTAACGTTCATTTGGTGCAGCTCTAAATCATAATGAACTGCTACTGTCTTGACTATTCTTAGTTCATATTTCTTTAAGATGAGAGAGAAAGTGTCAGTATAATCAATCCCTCCTCTTTAAGTAAAGTCTTTCGCTACAAGTATTCTCTTGGATCTTTCAACGGTTCCCTTATAGTCATGTTAAGTTTTGTAGATCCACTTACAACTTGCTTTATGACATCATTAGGAATTTCTATTAAATCTCAAAAATTTATAATGCTCATAGACTTCATTTCATCTTTCACAGCTTCGAGCCACTTTGATGAATCCTTGGACATCATGTCACTCATAAATAAAGTGAGATCATCTTCTTTTCTTACATCATGTACAACTTCATTCATGTAGACAACATAATTATTAGGAATGATAGACCTTCTTTCTCGATGTAATCTTCATAAAGGTTCATTAGTTACCACAGAAGGTCCATTAACTGTCACATGAGACTGGTTTGTCTGTATCTCATCATTAGGCATAGTATGAATAGTTTTTGAGACCTCAGCTAAGGCATAAATCTGAATATGCTCAAGATTATTCTTTTCGTCTTTTGAACTTCTACTAATTTCTTCATTTTCAAAGAATATAACACACATGACTTGTTTTCTATAATTTTAGTGGTATGGTCTAGACAGTGAAACTGATACCCTTTTGATCTATCTGGATAGCTAATAAAGCGACAATTTGCGGTCTTAGGGTTTGATGTTCTAATATGTTGCTTAAATAATTTAGCTTCAGCAGCTTTGACCCAAACACGTAATTACCTTAAACTTGGTTTTCTCTCAATCTATAGTCCATAAATCCTAGGAGCTCGGTTAAGTATGTGTGCAACTATTTTTAATGCTTCCATCCACATATTTACTAGAAAACTAGAATAACTATTAGCATACTGCTTCATAGCATGTCCATAAGTGTATTGTTGTGTCTTTCAGCTACTCTATTCTGCTGAGATTGACCGATCACTCTATGGAGCATGTCTCTCATAATACTCTCTTTTCGGTCTGATCGCACGACCTTTATCTTTGAATTATGTTGATTCTATACTTCAGTCTTAAACATCTTAAATATATCAATTCATTCAGATCGGTTATGAATTGAAAAAAATATCCATAGTGGGAGAAATCATCAGTAAATATGATAGAAGAGTCAAATTCGTCTAGTCATCATCACAGGAAGATACTCACAAATATCATTGTGCATTGAATATAAAAGACATGTATTCTGTGTGGCCCCTTTCTTAATTTACTTAATGTATTTTCCCTTGATAAAGTTAATGCAAGCATGAGAATCACAGAAGTCAATGGGTTGAAGTATCTCTTTTCTAATAAGATGTTCTATTCTCCCCATCAAACTGTGACATAAACGACAATGTCACAACTTCGATGAAGTCTCATTATTTATATCACGCTCGTGCTTATTTGAAACATCATCACATACGTGAAATAATAAATGATATTCATAAAATGAAAGCATATAAAGTATCATGTATCTAGAAACATGACCAACAATGTTCTTATCATTATTAATAATACACTTTTTATTTTCAAACGTATGATTAAAACTATCATTATCTAAAAGAGAAACAGATATGAGATTTCTCCTCATGCTAGGAATATAAAGGATGAAGAAGATCTCCGGAACTAATGAGAGTGATCCAATAATCTCGACTGTGATATCTTTTTTGTTCGCCACTCTAAGATTTCTCACCCCCTTTCTTAGTAGACGAACAGTATGGAACATACTTCTTGGTGAGCCAATTCTTAAAATTTGTACATTCCTTATGAATGTGTCCATCTTTCTTACAAAAGCAATAAATAAAGGATGGAGTAGCTCTCTTATCCTTCATTTGCTCTGAAGGGCTAGACTCCACCTTAAGAGAGAAATCTAGCTTCCTTTTGGCCCTGTTGTCCGTCTAATGCTTCTTTTTGCCAATGGTGATGTTATGCATTTGGTCTTTCCTTTTTGCCTCTTGGACACAATATTCAATCAATTTTTTCATCGTCCACTTGTCTTTCTCAACACTATAATTTAAAATATTTTTAAAACTCATTGAAAATGGTCATATCCATAATTTTTAGCTTAACGGTCACAGCAAACATCCTCATAATGTGTTTCCTTATACTTCAAGAGCCATCATACTTAGTGATCAAAATTTTCATTATTAGGGTGTAGGCATAAAATTTTAAGGAATCTTTAAATTTCTCCTCAACTTTAACTAAATATATAGTCCATTGCGTTTTCATATTATGGAATGACTCATCTTGTAGCATCACTTATGATAGTTTTCATTATCATAAAACATGAGCGATTGGAACGCTCCCACCTTCAAAAATTGATATCATAAATAGCCTTGTTCTCAAAATAACTCCCTTCAGTAGAATCAAGTGGCGTGGAGCAGTCTCACGTAAGGCATGATCTAATTAAAGAACGCTTATTACCATCTCAGTCTGCTCTTTTTAAATAGAAAAATTAGTGTCGTTCAGTTGATCGATGCTAGTAATGTGGCTTGCAATGTTTGAGTCATGAAGAATTAGAAAAGAAACATAAATAATAAGTATAAAGAAACAAGGACACACATACAATTAATCCTGTGTTGGTTAATATGCTAATGACAATTCGAGTTCATATCACTATTGGGTAGAATCGAAAGAACTCTAAATAATTAATGAACACCAACGTAAAAAGTTTTTAAAATAAATTATTAGAATATATTTTACGTTGGCCCTAATCGCTTGCTGAAGTCATGTGAAGTAGGGCTGTCAATTGGGTAGGGTAGACCCAGATCCATACCCGTCCAGATCCGTTTTTTTAGGATTTGAGTCTACCCATTTGGGTCTATGGACCCGTTAGGATCTACCCATTTGGACTCATTCGGGTCTTGGACCCATTTGGATCTATTATGTTTTATTCATTGATCCAATTGATCTCTTTGGCTTCTTTTTGATAATTAGTTTATTCATATCTGAAATAAAATAAATTTTATAAATAAATAAATAAATTTATTTTTTAAAAAATAAAAACTTTTTTAAAAAAATAAAATATAAAAAAATTCAAAAAAATAAATTATTTTTAAAAAATAAAAAAATTTGTTTAATTAATTTTCAAAATTAATTCCTTTTTAAAATAAATTTGAATATAAATATATTTTTTCATAATTTATTATTTTCATAAACTGATATTTATTTATTTTATTTGATAGTTTAATTTTAAAAAATTTATTTTGGGTCTAATGAGTCCAAATAATGGGTCTGAGTTTGGATCCAAAATTTACCAAATTATTGGGTCTGGATCTGGGTTTGGACCCAAATGAAACGGATCCGAATCCGGATCCTTCCAAATGGGTCTGGACCGGACCCATTGACACCCCTAATGTGAAGTATGAAAGATATGTGTAATTTTCTCTTGATTTCAATGCTTCAAACAAAAGTTAACAACAAAAATTGAAAGAAATTTTCTTCAATGAAAATAAAAAAGGAAATAAAAAGGAAAAATGTTAAATTTTAGAGAGATTCATTTATAGATTAAACCTTCCGAATCAGTTCGGATTTTTTCGATTTGTCTTGTAAGGATAAAGGTGCACGAATCAAATCGGGACCAGATCTGATTCACGGACCAATTAATCAAATCACCCAATCTAATTTTAATAACTATGCGTATGCATTGTTACCATCAGAAGTTAAAACTTGATGTTTAAATTAAAATTTCCAATCGAAGCACACACCAATGAATAATGATGAGTGCATTTACCCTACGAAATTTGATAGGCATTCACTCACATCTATCTACAACAAACATCATTTATTTTAATTCTACACATTTCTACAGAATCAGGCCGACCAAGAACCTACGAAATGCACCTCATTGAGTACATAGACAGCGATGAGTCCATGGAAGGTCCGGCATGCACCCTCCGGTGATCACTCTCCAGTCCGTAATCCACCATCGATATACTGTCCAGATCCTCATCATGCTCCACCACAAATTCCGGCAGTTCAATCCCCTTCCTCCTCACATGCTCCCACGCCCGATCCAGCCTGCTCAAATACTTTATCTTCCCATACACCCTGAAAAGATTAAGTGGATTAGAAGTGGTCGAGTGTAAATAAAAATCGATAAACCGATGAATCGAATTAAACTGAACCAAACATGTTAGTGGTTTGGTTACGATTTTAAACCGATGACTTAAGATTTGATTTGGTTTTTAATTTTTTCAAACCGAACCGAACAAAATTAAAATTTTATGTGAAAATTCTCCTATTTAGTGATTAAATTAATCAATACAGTTCATGAAAAATATTAACCGAACCGAACTGAATCATATTTATTTGATTTTTAAAAATTAGCTATTCGGTTCAATTTTGAATTTCTCAAATCGATTACCGACGATTTGGTTTGATTTTTTATTATTTTAAAAATTAATTTTTTAAAAATAATTTTTATTTTAATATTTTAAAAAATATTTTTTAATTTGTAATTAAATATTTTTTATAAATATTAATTTATTTTAAATCCAAATAAATTAATTATCAAAGAAATCTAAAGAGATCCATTATAAAGGATTCAAATGTATAAATCCGGATCCAATGATCCAAATGGATAGACCCGGTCTGTAAAAAAAATGGGTCTGTACGAATCTGGATCGGATCTACCTATCCAATTGACAGTCCTATGATAAATATTAATAATTCCAAAAAATAAATTTTAAGCATATCTCACATAAATAAATTTTATTATTTATCTGGTTACTAGTCATATTTGGATGGCTACATACCCTAAGCAATCAAAATGAGCAAAAAATGTCAGGTGAGTGGTTTAGGGTTTGGTGTTGTTGATTTCTTACTCAGAGCCAAGGATGAGGCGGCCGAATGCGGCGAGGAAGAGCCTGGAATTGAGGCCGGGGTGGAGGAAGTAGACAGCGGCGATGTTGGCCTTGATGCCGGCGGGGACGGCGTCCAGGATTGATCTGAGAGCTGAAATTCCTGGGAAATTCTCACCCCTCTCGACTCCGGTATTCACGTACAGCACTGAGAACTGCTTCGTCTCCAAGCGCGGGTAGATTTCAGCCTCCAGATACTTCTTCAACGCATCAGCGCTCACACTCCGAGCTGGAAATGAGAAGAGAAAAAAAAACACGAAAACATCCATCAGCAGATTCTCATCATCTTCCTTCATCGCAGGCGCATAAAGATGAAAAGATAGAAGAGTACCGAGGAATGCGGCAGCGATTATTTGGAGCAGCGGCCGTCCTTGTTTGTCAGTGCCTTGGATTTTGAAGACGCGGCGGTTGGGAGCGGATTGGGATGTGAAAGTATTCATGGATGGCTTCAGTAGGATTCGACGATGACGGTGACGGTGAGCGGAAGCTGCTGGTTAAATATAGAAGGGAGAGCAGAGCAGGAATCTCATCCGAGGGGAGGGGAGGGGATATTCTCAAGAATCTTCCATTTGTAGGGACACACTTCTGCTGAATATTTCTGCAGCTTTGCATGGCGGGCTGGCTACAATTTCGGGCCTTGAACATACTAGCACCGGGCCCAATCACGTAATGATACGATTTGGTTTTTTAATTTTATCCAACTGAATAGAATTAAATAGAACTATTTCAAAATCATATATAAATTTAATCGAATATATAATATAAACTAGTATCGCTATATTATTATTTACATAAAAAGTCTCATATTTAGTAAATAAATTATAAATAAAAAGTTCATATTTAGTCTCATATTTAATTGAATATTTAACATAAATTAGTATCACTATATTGTTAAATATGAAAAAAATAGAATAATAAAAAGTTTTAAAAATAAGGTTTGTTGGAGATTTTTTGAAATTAAATAAAGTAATCTGTGTAGAGAAATCTAAAACTATGGCTATCTACACAAATAGTGAAATAACAATGAATTTCAAAATAGCATATTTATAACTGTGATTTTTAAAAATTTGATAATACATACTCATTTTTGTAATTTCCCAACTTTATTTGATATCAATTGATAAATTATGTTAACAATAACTAATTTATTATTTTTATTTTATTATTAGAAACGTCACCAATTTGAGGAGCATGCATCACCATCTAGAGAGACAAAAGATGATAACAGAGAGCATGGTATTACTGATCGTTTCTAATTGATGGTCAGCCCGGACTCATTGTAGTTTCATTTACAGTCAATAAATCACATGATGCAAAAAAGCCTACATTATGCTCATCCAAAATCAAGTTGGCTATATAAATTCTAGACAACAACATTACTTCCTGGATCTTTCAAATTATCCATTTTTATATGTAGGATTTTACATCACCCATCCACAGGATATACTCAGATTTCGCCTTCGTCTTCATAGTTTGGTGAAGGAAGACGGCAAGATCATCCGTGACACCTCTTTCTTCCAAGAAGTAATAAAACGCATCTTGCAGCTCATCGTCTAGGTCCTTGAATAGAGGGCCCGTGTAAGTTTGTGATGGCAGTTTGTTTTTATTATGCATAGCAACATTTCGTATCTCAATGCTGTCTGGCCAAGCTGAGCACAGGAACTCCATCTTTTCACCGTCTATTCCTTTGGATATGCTGACGATGAAGGTGATATGAAGTTGCACGTCTTCACCCAGTTTATCCTTGGTTACTTTTGGGGCCGGAGGGGATCCATCAAACATAGTGACTTCAACTTTTATATTTTCTTTATCACCAAATCTGCTTCGTAGGCACATCCATTGCTCTCCAGGCTTTTCATCGACCGCAAAAGAAAAGTACTTGACCAACGGCTGTAAGAAACAGATGCACATATAAATTCCACCTTGAATCTTTTCACTGTTCAGATAAAATATCCAGGGATACTAAAAAATAACAATCATTAAGAACAAACAGTAATCATCACTTTATCCTGCTTAACAAAAGAGGAAAGAAATGACAGAAGTTCATCTGGTTGCAAGACAAGGAAGTCAAAACTAAAAATCAAAGCAACTGGTAAAAATGAATTCACCAGCATTACAATGCCATAACAGAAACGGAAATGGATACGAGGATTAGTCAAATTAGGACCACATTGGACAGCTAAAACAAAATTCATGCTCCAGGATATAAGTCCAGGCAATCTTGACAAAAAACATGACGGTATATGGGTTTTAAAAGGGAAGGGAAAATAGTGACAGTGCTGGAGAAAAGTAGATTTGTCTCTCTCATTTGTTATTGACAAGAAAGTAGAAAAGGAATCCAAGCAAAACCAGCAATTTTAAAGCTGTGTTTGGTTCAGGGAAAGTTTCATGGAAAGAAAAATTAGATGGAAAATAGAATGGAATTGAAATCCTTCATGGAATTCATTTCACTTTTTCTCTTGTTTGTTTATCATGGAAAGTATGAAGGAAAATTGTCATTTTCTATTCTTATTAATCAAAATTTTCCATCTAAACCAAGCAAAGGATTTCTTTAACTTTTCATCTAATTTTCTTTTACATAAAACTTTCCCTAAACCAAACAAAGCCTAAGGAAAGTATATGACAGCATTGCATCCCTTTTCTGTACGAAAATCATTGGTTAAACAGGAATCAAATTTCCAGCTACTTATACTCTTAGATGTGTTTGGTTTAGGAAAAATTTGAGGGAAAGGAAAATTTCGGAGAAAATGGGAAGAAATCTCTTGTTGGTTTAAGGAAAGTTAGGGGGAAGAAAAATTAGATGGAAAATTTTTACAAAACAAAGAGTGTTTGAATACTTTCCCATGAATTTTCCACTCCTAACCAAACAAAGGAAAATAGAATGGATTCCAGGAAAAATTCACTTTTCCTCCTATTTTCTTTTCCTCCTTATTTTCCCTAAACAAAACACACTATTAGAGTCCGCAAACTAGGTTTCAGTAAACCCATCCAAGTTTTTGACAGGAAAAAAAATCAGAAATTTCAGTTGGCAGCCAGGGTCCATTCTCATCCAAAGCTAAGACGTAAAATGCAATAGCTTGTCATGATGTCTTGGTAGAAGCAACACAACTATTATTGACGAATTTGAACTCCAAATCCAAACATGTCATTGTACCATTCAGACAAGAATTGGATGGTGAATTGTCCAGATGTACAAAACCATCACTACACAAGAAAACATTTACAAGATAATGCAGAGTCTGGGATGTCACTCAAGAAGGGTATTCCCTTATTAATCTTGACACCCATTTTGAGTTCAGAACCAAACCATAGAAATCTAACCCAACACCATCAATACTACCATCTCTGGAGTCACAAAATCAGGCCACCAATATCAAAAACGATAACTCCAAATGAAACATTAATCACTCCAAATTCCTGATGTTTGACATAATATTTGAACATTTGTTTCGGATAAAATCATAATCGGAGAAGAAGCAAGGGAAAGAGAAAGCACCTTCCGGGGAGGAAAGCGTTCCAGCTCGTACTGGATCTCGCTGTCAAGGTTTTGAAGAATGCTTTGATCCAAGGCTGTTTTACCCACTTGGGAAATGTAAGCTCGAGTGGGCACAAGCAGCGAGCTTCTCGGGACCGTGTCAGCAGACAGAGGAGCTGCTAGGGTTTCCGACCAGACAGGTAACGTCGCCCGCAAGCGTGTGAGCAGGCGCGCAGCCGCCATGGAGAGAACTCGCCGATTTGTCCAATTAATCTCCCTCTAATCCTCTACAACGCCCCCTCCTCCTTTTTTTTTTCCTTAATTAGTTGTTTAGTGAAAATTTTAGCCACTGTCGAATATCACAGAGGAAATGACAATAAATAAAAATAATAAATTCATGAATGGAATTGATAAATTTGAATTGGTTTGAAGTATTAGTGATTCAATTATGATTTTAATTTTTAAAAATGTGATGATTATGATTTGATTTAGATTTTTATTTTTTAAATCGAACCAAAATATTTCTCTATATTTTAGTTCAGATATAAATTTAATTAAATATATAATAAAAATTAGTACATCTATATTATTATTTATATAAAAAATATCCTATTTAGTAAATCAAGTTCATAAAAAAATCAATCAAACAATGGGATTTAATTTAGTTTGGTTTTTAAAGTTAGAGGTTCGATTCAAAATTTTCAAACTGATTACAAACTGTTTAATATATTTTTTTTATTAAAAACCAAACCGTACCGCATTGTTACACCTTACCTCAAATTGGGAATCTATCAACTGCCAGAACCATGTAAGATGATATTATTACGATTCAATGTTGATTTTTTAATCTAATTTTCTGATTGGTTTGGTTTCATCATAGGTATCCAAACCCGTAAATCCTTAGGTGCATTGTGAGCACTCATCTAAATGGGTGTTTTCACTCGAAACGACATCATTTTGCTTCATTTTTATTAAAATACTCATTCATATCTCTAATGAATTGTTATATTCATCAGATGAGCTGTTATGTTCATCAGATGAGCTTATTTGTTCATCAGATAAGTTGTTATGTTCATCAGGTTTGATAATATGTTCATCAGATTTATAAAAGAGTGGAGTGTTTTAATGAAAATGAAGTAAAACGACGTCATTTTTTAGCGAGAGCACCCATCTATATGGGTGCTCTCGGTCCACCCATGAGTTATTGATCCAAACCAGACCAGATTAGGAGATTGAACTGATCAAATTATGAACCTGAATATAGTTCGGTCGGATTTCATAATTTGTATAGAAATGCATCTCAAACTGGGTTAATCAAACCGAACCATTCTAAACTTGACAAACCATCCTATTATCATTAAAACTGGTTAGATATTCGAATAAATTTATTAACTATCATTGCATTATCATTAAATCAAGAATTTAAAGAATATAACATCAAATTAAGTAAATTGAATTAAGTAGCTGTGAAATTAAGTAGATCAAAGACTAAATTGAATTAAGTAGATTAAAAAAATGTCGAATTAAGTAGACTAAAAATAAAAATGAGAGTAATCAGAACTCATTCCCTATGAACAACTCTGGAGCATACACTAGCTATCAATTGTTGTGAAATTAATTTACCGTAGACAATATGAAGAGACACGTGATTTTTGACTATTTATGTTTTATTAAGTACTGAACGATTTTTAATGGCATCATTTAGCTGCGCTGCCATAGATCGAGATGTATAGAGGACTAAATTATAATTCGTAACTTCATAAGTTATAGTTATAGTTTCTAATTACAAATTTAATTATTACACAAGAATTTAAAAATAAAAATAACTTAGAATTTTAAAATTGAGATGTCTAGTTTAAAATAGACTCTTCATGCCTTCCGCAGCAGTTTTTGATGGAAACATGAAGTTCTCTCTAGTATGGTTTAGATTAATTTTGTTCAGAAGTGTTGGTGCATATAAAGGGATTGTATCCACATCGCTCATTGAGCTCATAGAATTGAACCTTAAGTATAGTTAGACTCTCCTACTCATTGTCAATTAGTTTTAAGTGTAAAACCAAATTACTAACATGCTATCAGAACGGGAATGAGCTTAGAACGATGTCAGACTACATCACTAGCGCATGTCGGTAACAATTTATTTGCATTGCCATAAACATTTGGACTGACAGGAACAAAAATGTAGTGAAGCTCATTTTGAACTGTTCGGCAGACTGTGCGTTGAAGTATTGGACCGGACGAGTTGGCTGAAGTTGATGGGCGACACATATTGAGTAGAGCCATCGTACAGAGTTGAGGCCGTCAAGTTGGCTGCGGCCTGGCTGGGATGGAAGTGATCCCAAAATAAAAACTCATTTCGATTCGAGCAAATCTTTGCTGAAACACTGCAAGGAGCTTCGCCGTTGAATGTACCGTTCCCACAACATGCTGATTTTATTTCCTTGAAGCCTGAACATCAGAAAAGGAATGGCTGGTCAAATATAAAATTAGTCCGATTTCATGTAACAGCTTCACCTCAAATTTCTTGTACCCGAAATCTTACCGAAATTTTTGGGGCTTCCTAGAACAAGACTGGTCATGCTGAACGTATCACCAAGTGAGTATATCATTCCTTGGTACTCCAGGGCTAGTTGATGAAGCATGCGTTGAACCAGTTTGTAAAATGTTTGGGCGTAGCTGTTAAGTTCATCCAGGCATCCACCTGTGGAGTTCAGCGCACGAGCCCGGGGAACGCACCCAAGTGACGAAACACTTATAATTCCGAATTTTCTAGCTCCAATGTCCATAAATTTCTGTGATAAAATAGCTGATTAAATTTCCCAAGAAACATAACGGAAAATTGAGGGGTACAAATTTACTCACCTGTAAATCAGACTGATACTGGTTCACCAACATTGTCAAGAAAATATCAGATTTCACAGATGAGTTGAACTGATAGTACTCCAGGATGTCATTGCTTCCTATGCTGAAGAGAAAGATAGACTTCTTGATGAAACTACGAGCAGCTTCAGGTCCTGTAGCTGCTTCGATGTAGCTATAAACTGCCATGAACTGCTCAATCTGCTTACTGAATGGAATCACCTGCACCTATAATTTTGCCACACACAAAAATTAGTACCTTTTTTTTTTCGGTCTCTCTGATATTTGGATTTTATCTTGCGGAATAAAATGAACGGTAAGCAAGGACTTACAAACTGTTTCCCTGTATCAGAAATAATTCCAGACCCTCCGGATGCAAAATTGACACCTCGCATGATTTTCGTTTTGAAATCCCATCCGATCTTTCTCGAAAGATATAAAAATGGCGGCGGGCTTTCTTTGTGACCCATCAACATAGCTGAAACACCAAACCAGATTGCAGTCAGTTTAGGCTTCTGGGTCAATGAAACAGTCGGTATAAAAAAAATCATCTGGTCACCCACCAATAAAATCGATAGTATTATAGCCATTACTGTATCTCCCAGTAGGCACTTGAGCAGGGTAGTCTATTCCGTTATACAGAACATCAGCTCTAACTTGACAGTCAGGTAAAAAGTCGTTAGTCCCAACATCCGCAGTTGAGTCCCCCAGTACAAATATTGGCAGCACGTCTTCTGCGTCGACACTTTTCAGAATCCCCGCGCCTAGAAACAAAAATATCAGAAAATGATGCAATGATGCACTCAAGCTCTCCATCAGTTTCAGATATCTGGGCCAAGATGACTGAAAATCGAAACATATTTATATCTCTGAAGATTGGATACATCTGAGCCGGCATCAAAGCATAATATCAAGGCTTGGCAGGTCATTGTCCTATGTCTTCATAGTTCAACCAGAAAATTAAACATAGAAGGGATTTTGCCGGTGGCTAACACTACCTTTTAATCATGTAAATCTAAACTTGAAGCTTAGAAAACTTAGCATAATCATGCAGCATATGCTTCCATGAATAAGCTTCAAGCTTCACTAGGTGACATGCTGCGATTGAACTATGTTGTCTGACACTAATTTGCGAAAATTCACGGATATACTATACGAGGTTGCTTTATGTTTCTTTGTTACCAGACTGTTCTGCTTTGACTTTTTACAGTGAGCAGGATACCATCACTCTTTGTTTGGTTGGAAGGTCAGTCATCCTTGGAATCGCAGAACATGCTCTTTTTTTTTTTAATTAACTTTTCGTTTACGTTGAAAACCCCTTGGCCTGGGATGGACATGGACTGTGATATTCATTTACTGTTACATGGTCGGTTCCATTGAGAACCACAAATCTGGTGAGAACTGAGAACTCAAGGCAAAAATGATGTGTTGTGTCTTGTGTTTTTTGGACGCGTGTTGTGTCTTATGTGTTGACACGTGTCCACCCTCCCAACCATTAGATCATCTCATACAACAGTCAATATTGAGTTCTCAGTTCTCACCTGGATTTGGATTCTCAATTGAACCTCATTCTATTGTCCCAAATATGATGAAAGATAAATAAGTACATAGAACATTTTTCTTAACAATGTTAGCTGTAACTAGCTACAAGATGATTAACCTACAAGTCAATAGCTGTAACATGATGATCCTATTTGAATCAGAGGACACTCACTAGCGTGATGCTGAGTCGACCAGTTAAGAACTGGCAGAGATCATAAGCATCAAAGTAGTTGAGCTACATTTGTTAATATAGTTGGATATCGTCTGAGAGCATGTAAAGGGCGATGTGAGATAGCCACTGGTCAACACCCACCCTCACTTTCAAGAGCCTCTGATAAGGGCAGCAAGTGGGGACCTCGTGCGGAGAAGATAACCGTCACGTGCGGCGAAAACCCGCTCTGATACCATGTTAATATAGTTGGATCTACACTCAAAACCAATTAACTATGAGTGAGGGAGCCCAACTATATATTAAGATCACCTGAGAGCATGTAAAGAGCTATGTGGGATAACCACTGCTCAACAATATTCACAATCGTCTAATATTCACAGACCCCGAGTGATGATTAGTCGAAGCAGCGACCCACTTCGTTCGTATGTCCAGTCATTGTTAATGCTGCGTGCAATTGATATCTGTTCTGTACAGCTGCGCCAGCTAGCATCAATCATCAGCAAGTTCACTCATAGAACTCCTCTGTTGAATCACCAACACCGAACCGCCTGCGTACAAATCAGAGGAAGCCAAGAGGTCCCCGATTTTACCAAGCTCAGGACATTCTTCCCAGTCACTCAGCCCGGTCGTCATCGGGCAATCGTCTCTCCCTCCTTTCCCTACTATGAATAATGAGTACATATCCCCCATGTCCTTAAGAACATTTACAGTGTCTGCTCCGTGATCTACATACTTCTCTACGAATCCTATTTGACCTGATGTCACATACCTATGATCAAAAAAAGAAGAAATTTTTTAAAGAGCACTAAATATGGAAGGCAGTTCAGTTCAAGAACAAAGCCAGCTCTCAACTGCTCTAAAACATACTCAAAAGATTACAGAAAGAGAGCAACTTCAAATAATTTTGTACCAAGTTCCAGCAAATTCCCTAGAGATCAATTAGATGGGGGAGGGGATACCTGTTAAAGAAGTCAGATATGAAGGCACTGTCTATATCTCGCTCATTAGCGTCTGTCGAGATGGACATGAAATCTTCATCATCTTTAGCGGCTGTCATGTTTATCGTTGAATCTCGTTCTCTTGTCGGTGCATGGACAAACCTAATGACTGTCAAATTTACATGTGGGTGCGTGCTGATTCGTCTACTGTATGCCAATGCTTCCCGGTCATCCGGACCGCCGAAGAATAGGGTGGCTACATGCTGCACAAAGTCTTGAACTGGTACTTGTAAGCTCCCAGCAGTCCCTCCTTTATCCACAAGTACTGCAACGGAGCAGGGAGCGTGGCGAAGGATTTTCTGGTTCGTTGTTCGAATCCCCTCTCTTTTATCACTCTCCATCCTCCCATCTATCCGCTGGTGCTTGTGAAATGACAAGATTATGAAAGATGAATGCAAGTCCTCTGCAAGGTTGCAGACATCCTCGTACATACTGGTGTAAGGTGATACGATCTTCCCTTCACGCAAGGTGACTCCTGTTTTTGCTACAAAATCATCCACGACATCGTTGATCTCAACAGCGTCATTCCCATGCAGACCTTTTGAAAATTCCTCATCGTCTTCATCTAGTTCGTTAAACGTCAAATCGTTTCTAGTCTCTGGAAGCTCCATAAGTTGTACTAAGCTAGGCAGAACTGGTGTTTTTTCAGATCCTGTTAGTGTGCCAATAAGCCCGACCATGGTCCAAACATGACGAGGATTGTGCACACAAGACAAAATTATCGACTCAGCCCTTGGCGAGGTCATATCAATGACGAGAAGGTCAGTAAAGCCCTTAACACAAAGTAAGAGAGCAAGGACAGCGCCTTCAAGTGGAGGTATCTTCAGTCGACGACAAGCGAAAAGCGTGCCTCCGATTTTCCCCCCAATGATGGCAAAACTAATAGCAACCAGCATAGCTGCACTCCGGAGATTCCAGAGGTTGAGAATATCGGCTTGGAAGCCAATGTAGCCGAAGTAAATTGGAAGCACAAAGACATAAACAGGATAATGGAGTTTGAGGAGCAATGTGCGAGTAGTTTTTCCATCCCTGGGTAACATGAGGCCGACGAAAAAGCAAGGGACCATGCTGTTCTGTCCAAGCGACTCGTTGGCATTTGCATACACAATGAACACTGCCAAGGTCAACAGAACTTCGGCGTTCGTGAGGTAACTCCTCTCCCTATGACTGTTGTTTATGATTATAGTTACCCGGTTGAATAGCAAAGTAGCTACGAGATCCACTATCACAGCACCCACTAAACTTCCTATGCCCCCTCCACTACCAGAGGACCAACATGATCAGACAAAACATGTCATTGATGAGGGAGGAATAAGTGGCTAGCTGGCCGAGTCTGGTAGAGGTGAGCTTCAACTCAGAGACCATGCGCACAACGAGAGGAGAAGCGGTGTTGGCTATGATCATCATGAATATGAGTGGAGTACTGAACTGGTAAACTGATAAGCTGGCGACTTGGCTCACTATAGGGGGATATAGCAGCTCCCAAGATGGTGGGGGCTATGATGTGTTGAGCATAGTGATATACCACATCGTTCTTGGGCTCCCTCACTCATTGCCAATTGGTTTTGAGTGTGGATTCAACATTTCTACATTATATCAGAGCGGATTTCGGCCGCACTTTTAGAACATGCGAGATCGTACTTGTCGAGGTTAACGAAGGTCCTCGCAAGTGAGGGGTGTGAATCCAACATTTCTACGTGATGGAGCCTAATGTGACCTTCAGGGACGTCTGCAAATGACGCCTCATGGAAGGGAAGTCCATCTTGGAGACCCATCATGAACATGATGATTTGGCGGCAGCCCATTGTGGCTGTCTTGTAGTACTCGGCGGAGGACCTCATGAGGAAGAAGTCGCGGACGTAGCCTATGCTGGAGAGAGCTGTGGGGCCTAACACCACACCTGCCTGCCAATTCTCATCAAACACTTATTGCCTTTGTTAGCTTGAGACTGAGAACAAAACAATGGCTTCCAAGAAGAAAGAAGAAGGCGGGTGAGGAGGGGACGTACTTACGAGGATCTGAGCAATGGGTCTAGGCTGTCCGAGGGGCTTCAGGACGAGCTGGAAAAGCTGCGCAATAACGAGCAAGCAGAACATCTGCGTGCCCATGGAGAAGACGGGATTGAAGGTGTCCTCATCCCCACAAATCTCGATTTCAGGCGCCTCCATGCTTCAACTTATCAAACCAAAATACAGCAAAAAACTCTCTCGTGGTCAAGCCGTGTTTGATAACTATTTATGTACGAGGAAGGTGGAGGGTTGCGGTGAGACAGAAGGAAGAACTCGTAGACAGAGAAAAAGAAGACGATGCTGATGAAATCCGTACGAAGAAGAAGATGAAATTGAGAAGCATGGTTGCAGTTGCAGGTGCTTCATTTTTGAAGCTTCAATGGCGGAACGCTTCTTCGGGAATGACATGCAGTCTCTGAGCGAGGGAGTGGGCTCCATCGGCACCATAAATGAAAACTGTGAGGGTGTAAATTAAAATATAATAATTCGGTGTGTTTCATATTATTTCTATTTTAATATTTTCTTTCTTGTTTTCTTTTCGAAATTAAAATAAAACCCTAAACCCCAATCTCCAATGTGTTCCTTAGTTTCTACGAACTCTTTCCCCGTCGGACGCTCGCCGTCACTCCTCAAAATTACCGGCAAAAAGACTGATTGTTTACGCAGGTACTTACTCTTCCTCTTTCTTGGTTTTCTACTCACTCTTAGAGTCTTAGGATGCGGGATCGAGAGCCGGTTAAGTTCTTGTCCCAGTGGTGCTTTCTCGGGCGATTATCTCTTCGAATGCTAATTTGGGGTTGTAGTTTTGGGGATTGTGGAGAGGATTAGGGGGAGACTGGAGGCTGGTGGACGGGGCTGGTTGATTGGGACTGGGGCAGTAGAGTGGAGGAGGTGAGAGGAGGAACCGGCCACCTACAGTAGAGATGGTGACAGTGTTGGTCACGGTGGCCGTGCCTGAGTCTTGAACTGCTATGTTGCACAGACTTTTATATAATTTAGTTTTTTTTTTTGTCGTGCCAGTTTCTAATAACATTAAAATTTTTGCTTTCCGTATCCGTACCGGTACCCATTCCCTTAATCCGTGCAACAATAGGACAGTGATGGTTGATGAATTTTGCACATTGTTTCACATGTGTTATTTTTTCTATAAATATATTTTGAATTTTGATTTTAATTAAATAAGTAAAGGATTAAATGTGGTAATTTTGGATAGGGAAATGTAATTGTAAATTTATATGAATACTTGTATGTACAAATCATATATTTAATAATTACACAAGAGTCTGGACGCACAAGAAATCGAGATTTTAACATCAGACCGTGCTTTTAAAAATGATGATAGCACATACGGACTTTCTTTTTACTTTTCCCAAAATAATACCGCACTTCACTACTGAAAGAACAGGAATAACATCGACCCATAAAACAGGACAGCTCAGGAGCAGCGACGGCAAATCTTGAGTTGTGCTTGTAGCTTCTTTACCCACTTCTAGTTGGATATCAAGCGCTAGGATGGCTAATACGGGAGGAAACTTGAAGTCTACCTCCATTAATGGGGTCAAGATGTATACGGTTACAGGAGACCACCGCTCCGTCGCTACCTGGCTTCCACCCAAGAAGCTCAGAGCTCTCCGTAAGAATAAAGGTAATTGTTATAATAATCAGTTTTATGTTTTATTCAAGTTTGTATTTATTTTAGAACTAGAAAAAACTCACATATATGGATGTGTTGTGTTGCTGCAGACTATCAGCAAAGGGTGGAGCTGATACAAGATTTGAGGTTTGAAACTGCCACTACAAGAATAAAGGCTACCCCTGATGGTGAATTTCTCATTGCATCAGGTTAGCTTTTACTTGCTCTTTGAAGATAATATTGGCTTAAGGTGTCCTTGTTTGATGTTGGAGGACACTGGTCTTATTGATGCTGCTGCCATTATTATCTAATTAGGTATCTATCCGCCACAGATGAAAGTGTATGAGCTAAAAGAGCTCGCCTTAAAGTTTGAACGACACCTCATTTCAGAGATAGTTGATTTTCAAGTAAACTCCTACATGCCTTTTTCCTATTATTACTCAAGATTTACTATCCGTTTCTATCTTAGTCAATTGGCTCTTTTGTAGTATGGATTATGTCTTTATCTATAACGCTCCAGGACTACGCTATCTCATAAAAGCGTTCTTCTTTCCTGCTCAAAAACAGATCCTATCAGAAGATTATTCAAAGATTGCATTTATGTGCGCTGATCGTTCTATTTGTCTACATGCAAAATATGGAAGTCACTATAGCCTGAGAATCCCAAGGTTCGTTTATGTTTGCATATATACATTGGATTGAAAAATGCTACTGTCATATGACACCTTTGTGTCAGCAGGACACGATATTTCTTTGTACCTCAATCATTACGTTATTGGCTATTAAAGCTTGACAAAACTGCAATGGTGACATTCGTGTTCTTATCATCAAATCTAAATTTGTTTATACATATATTTATGAAGTTGTGTTTAATATGATGTTCAAAGAGATCGGAATGAGACAGTTTAGTTTCAAAGGAAGCAGTTTTGATGCTCATATCGCTATCAGAACTATTGGAAACTTAAATAGGCACATTTTTTCTGCAGGATGGGAAGAGATCTTGAATATGATTGCTGGTCATGTGATCTGCTCTGTGCTGCCTCCTCTCCTGATCTGTACAGAATCAATTTAGAGCAGGTATTCTTTATAACCACGTTCGCATAAAATAGATTAGCTCTGGATGATTGTTGGATACAAAGAATTTGAATATTAGTGTTACTTTGTTGTACTCAAGTGTCAGTCATGGATCCAATGTCATGATAATTCACTTATTTTAGTAATCACTTTTCAGGGACGCTTTCTCTCTCCATTAAGCACTCAGTCACCTGCATTGAATGTTGTTTCTCGAAGGTTATTGATATATTTGATTTAACTGGAGAAATTTCATATTGGCCCCAAGTTTCTTTATTTTTGTTTGATCATAAACAATTTGTTCTCTCTGTTATTTTAGCAAGGTTCATGGCTTAGTTGCTTGTGGCGGTGAGGATGGTGCTGTTGAATGCTTTGATATGCGAACCAGACAATCTGTTGGTAGGCTAGATACTCTGGCTTCGTCTGGTGATGTTGACCAGGTAACAACCATACTAATTTTAGCAGTAGTTAGTACTAAAAAAATGCTGATTATCTCAAGGATGGAACATTCTCTTGATAGTTGTATTTGTATCCAATGAACAAGCAGAGTTAGAGTTATTTCCATCCTTTTATATTAGTTAATCTTGCACAATATCTCATATTCAAATACTTGAATTTTATTGCTTCCTAACTGATGTACTATTACATTACCTCCCATGATTTGGCAGGTGGTAAGAATATTGTAAGTTTGAAGCTTCGACTAAGGGACACTAAGTGATTGTGATCTCTTGCAACTAGGAGCTTTAAATTTTTTTATAGTTTCTTACATTACATTGGATTTTGCAGGAAGTCACAGCATTAGGATTCGAAGGAGATTATTCAATGGCCGTTGGAAGCAGCGGTGGGAAGGTAAGATATAAACATGACACATGAACCTCGTATCATCTGGTACGACCTGCATAAAGGAGACTCATGAACTTCATCTTCACTGGGGGATGCAGGTCTTATTGTATGACTTACGTTCCTCACTTCCTGTCCGTGTCAAAGATCACATGTGAGTCTGTCTGCTCTGGATCTCTTTCATTAAATATCAGTATCTTAGATGTTGTGCTATTTTTGACACAGGTATGGTAGTCCAATAATAGATATAAAATGGAATCGCACTGTGAACTCTCATCACCCAAAGATGATAACTACTGACAGTCATGTCGTCAGAATCTGGGACCCTGAGACGGTGATTTTTATCTTCTCTTGGTTTGAGTTTCCATCTATATCAACTATAAGTCGCAACATGCAACACTAAACATTCAGCCATTCAAGCAGGGAGCAGATGATGCCCTCAAGTCTTATCTGCATTTCTGTTTCTGTTTTTTATTTCTTGTTTTGATCATAAAGTGTTGAACATATAAAACTGTTAGTGTGGAGTGTGACCTGGATTATCATCATTTAAATTATATCAACTCCGATAAGAGACGAGAGGAGCTTTGGTAAAAACCCAGTTTCTGTTTAGATGCATGAGCCTCATTGAGTTCTTGAAATGATTTTGTTTAATTTTCTTGTGCTAATTGCTCTGCATGTTTTCTTTTCCGAATTTTAGGGGGAGGCGATGAGCAGCATTGAGCCAACTGCTGGAAAAATAAATGACATATGTGTGTTTAAGGATACTGGGTTGATACTACTGGCTTTGGATAATAGTCAGATACCATCATACTTTTTACCAGCTCTTGGACCTGCCCCTAAGTGGTGTTCCTACCTTGAAAACCTGACAGTATGATTATTTTACTGTTAACTATAAATTCTCTGTATGTGATGAAATTTCCTAACCAATCGTGGTTTACAGGAAGAGATGGAAGAGGGCTCACAAACAACTATATATGATGATTTTAAATTCTTGACTAGAGAAGAGCTTGAAAAGTTAAACATGACTCAACTAATAGGCACAAATCTACTACGAGCATATATGCATGGTTTCTTCGTTGACTACCGTCTGTACAAAAAGGTTTGTTACCACCTTCATGAACTTTCCATGCAAGACCTTAGAACCAATTTAAATTCAGTCTCTACTAGTATCTTTGACTTTTTATCTGAGCTGTGAAGGTAGAAATGAAATCCCATCAAAATAATTTTTCGGCATCATTCTACTGTAAATGGCCCACTGAGCCTGGCTGTGTTTGTTAGTCATTTACCCTCCATAAAACTGATCATTACAGTCTTTGTAGACATACTCCATTCTATGTTAGTGATCTTTTAGTGGGTTTATATTTTTAGAGTTCAGTCATGTTTGACTATATGAATATTCATCAGGCTAAAGCATTGGTGGATCCATTCGCATATGAAGCTTATATAGAGCAGCGGAAGAGAGAGAAACTAGAAGCTGAAAGGCAATCACGAATTACGGTGAGATTTCATCAAATGAACAAGTTACCTGACTGGGATGCATATGCAATGACTGTAATGGGTTGCACCTTCTTCAGTAGAATCTTGACATGCTTCATTGAACTTGATATTTGAGTAGATAGATGTTGAATTACTTGTATCTCGAAAAGACCATGAGCGCTGCACTTCTAATAATTGATGTTGATTGAAATATAATCTTAGTTTTATGCTGATATCCAAAAATGTCAATTAGCTAAAATTGATTAGTTGTACTGCTAGATAATACAAACATCTTTGGAGCACTATGGATTGTGAATATTAAAGTTTCATGGATATAATAGGGTTTTTCTTTCTTTGGTTTAAGCCTTGGGTTAATGTAGTAGGATCTTTACATACAGGTTTAACTAGGACATACTAATCATTTGTTTTAACAACCCTTAAGTTCAAGTCTTGCATTGGTATGGTCACATATGTGATGAACTTATTGGTCCTAATTGTACGTTGTGTCTAACGATTTATGATTTACGATTTATGTGAATTACCTGGTTGCATCATTGATATAATTTTTTCCAGTAATGTAGTTCACCAAGGACTACATATACCCCATTTGTCTTTGCACTCTCATTCTAGCTATCAGTGCCAGTTCTTTTTATTCATATAACATTTTATCCATAATATGAGTAATTTGAAATGCCATTCATTAGTTTCCTTTTGTGTTTGTGTTGCAGATCAAAAGGAAATTACCCAAAGTTAACAGGCCTCTTGTTGAGAGTATCCTTGAGACTGAATACGCTGAAAATGGAAAGAAAGATGATAATGCCGACGTCATTAAGAAATCTAAGAAAAAGAAAGGGCTTAGCAGCGAAGTGTTCAAAGATGAGCGATTTAATGTCTTGTTTGAAGACAAGGTATGGCTATATCCATCATATATCTATTGAGTATATCTGACTAGAGATATGTTCCATGCAATTTATTTGCTGATCATGCGTGCATGCTCTCTTTGTGCTTTTGTTTCATAGTTTGATTCCTCTGAATGTTTGTAAATGTATTCTGCGTGGATTATACCTTTTCAGGGCAGAGTCGCTACCTAATTTTTTTGCTGTTAGTCATTGTGTATGGATGCCTGTAAATATCATATTCTTTTACTTGAGAGTTGATTTCTGGAACTTCTTGGGTGATATAATAATTGCTCTGGGAATCAACATAAAAGAATAATGTAACAGGAATAAAAAATTACATGCCTACTCATTCAATACGAAGGACACAGAAACTCAAGAATTCTTGTAGCCGGTGTCTCTTGTTGCCTGGAATTTCAGTAGGATCAATCAGTATAAAGATAGATTCTTGCACTCAATATTTCTCTAACAAAATTTGTCTGTAGGATTATGAGGTGGACCCAGAGTCTTATGAGTACAAGGTTTTACATCCTGTTGCATCTAAGAAGCCAACTTCCTTGGTGGACGAGCATTTCGATCCTGTAATGGAAGATGAGAACAGATATTTTAGTGATTCTGATGGATCCCAGCCTCACTCTTCTGATGATGAGGGTGGAGACAAGAGAAATAAGCCATCGCGTGTTCCGATGTGAGATTTTTACTGCTGATTGTTTGGTTGCCCTGGAATCACAGCCAGCATACTTTCTTACTCTTATTACAGTTGATGCAACTTAATGTTAAGAAGCTAATATTTGATGTTGTCCATCTTATAGGTTGTATGAAGTGAAGGATGAGAAGCATTTAGAAGCCTACTGGAACAATCAATCATTGGCAGAGGAGGAGGCGCTTACTATGGAGGAGAGAGCTCAAGCACTTCAAGCGAAGGCTTCCGCCGTCCAAGGTGTTAAGTTTGGAGCAGGGGGATCTCGAGAAATTACATTTGTTCCTAAAAGAAAATCAAAATACGATGTGGACGAGGATGAGCAAGAAAATGGAAGAGAAGATAGAAGGGGGATTAAGTCTCTGCGGATGAACCAAGACGGATCTGATTTCAGTGGAAGAGGTAGAGGAAGAGGGGGAAGAGGTAACCGTGGAGGTGGCAGAGGTGGAGGTCGGGGTAGATCCAGAGGAGGAGGTAGAGGTGGTGGTGGATCTAGAGGTAGAGGCCGGGGAAGGAAATGAGGAGGTGTGGCGTTCTCATGACTACTATATTTTTGGCTGAGTTACAAGCAGAGGATAATTTCATCGAAGAAGCAGATCCAAAATACGGCAACTTTTTTATTGGGGTATGAGCATACCCTCGCCTCAATGATGATTTCCTTAAATTTTATGTTTAACCAAGCTGTAGCAAGTTGTGTGCAAATTGATAAATGTTTCACTTTACTAAATTTAAGTGATGCAATTTTGGTAAAGCTGGCTGACAATGAAGATATGTTTAACCAACATGGTGTTGGTCGGTCTAGTATCTTGGGTGTTATCTGACGACCTCACTGTATTATTTTATTAAAATGGATAGAAGAAGCCTAAATACGGAAAATGAGTAAGATAAGATAATAAAGCAATAAATTAACTGTCAACGCCATCATCAAATTTGAACTTGCTAACCTTCTGGAGCTGACCAAGCAATTAAATTCGTGAGGTAATTTCCGTTTTTTGAGTTCATCAGAACAATTTTAGTCCAGCTGAGAATAAGTCAAGTTCGCAAAATGTCACAATAAATCATATTTTAGCCCAGATAAGAATTGATCAAGTGTGCATACTGTCTCAATAAATCATATTCTAGAGAATAAGAAGTTGGTCTATCAATTGTCCCAACAAATCGTATTCTAGAAAATACCAAGTCACCAACAAGGGGTTGGCCTAGTGGTATTGGGTGTTGTTCAACCCCAAGGTCCTGGGTGTTTACGCTTAGATACACTGGAGGTGCGCGTGAGCTGGCCCGCAGTAAGTATGAGCGTACACTATCAAAGTGGAGGGGGAGTGCGACCCCTGACCACCAAGGAGGAAGGTGGGGAACCACTATTTATCCTCTTTATAATAATAAAAAAAAATACCAACAATCACTTTCAAAATAAGTTCTTCAACGAAAGCCCATTCTTGAATGGCAGCCTGTCATTATATTCAAAACACTCTGCTTCCCAAAAAATATCAAGTTAAATACTTGACAGGTTTGAACCTAATAAAGCTGAGAATAGATGAAGACTTATATAATAATAGGGATAAAATCTAAAAGGGGTTTTGAACTATCACCATTCACCTAATTACGATCCGAACTACCATTATTTTCAAAAACGGTGCGATGAAAAAAATTAGACTGATTTTCTAAAATAAAATTTACCATTACATCTCTAAACTAATATTATTATAATACTTAGATTTGTGTGCAAAAATTACAACGTTTGGTTATCATAATAAATAGTATCATTTTGCGCACATAAAGAAAATGACGTCTTAAGCATCATCAAACAAATTTAATAAAATCAATTATATTTAAGAAATCAAACAAATTAATCTTAAGCATCATTCAAAATCAGTCCAATTTTTTTCATCGCACCCTTTTTGCAAATCGTGATAGTTCGAAACGCAATTAGACAAATGGTGATAATTCAGCACCCATTTTAATATTTTTTTCCTTTATAATATCCTGCCTTCAAAACTTGTCAAGAGATTTGGCATAGCTAGAAGGCTTCAAACCTACTTAGCAAGAAAAGCCTACTAGTTCAGCACTTGAAAGTTTTTGAAACCAAGTCTATCATCCTCTTTAATCTTCAACCACTTATCCACACTCGTCAAGTGGATACCTATCTCCTTTCTCGATATTTGTTGATCAAAATGATTGGAAATTTTACATAGCAAAACAACATCGTTTTGTACTCGTATGCAACACTAAATCCAATTTCTCTTAGTCAATCCAAGATTACTCTTTGTCAAATGCAAAAGAGTTAAGGTGTATGCATATCTTACTAGCTCAAAACAGCAGACTCGCTCACTCAGCAATACATTATATAATAGGTATATAGCCTCAATTGCTAAATTCCCATACATTTCTTCTTCCGCCTTGATTTGATAGTATGGGTGTATTTGGTTTAGGAAAAATTTGTTGAAAAGAAAATTTTGATGAAAAATGAGAAAAAATCAAATTAGGGATGAAAAACTAAGTGAAAAATTATATTAAAAATATGATAGAAAATTTGTTAGAAGCCATCACCGCCCCTGAAAGGGAGACATACTTTCAAGACATTGAATTAGGTTACTCTGGGTTTTTGACATTTTTATTTTTCAGATCCAAAACTGTTTGAGCATTTGTGCAGGCAGAGACACTAAAGTGAAACACAATGTGGGTAAACAAAACTCTTCATGTGTCTCCATTCAATGTAAACAAGATCTAATAAAAATTAATTTCACAATGAAGCTCTTCATGTGCGTGCCCTCATCAATGACTATAAACAAAACTCTACCAATGCATTAGCATCAGCCATTGACATACAAGCTGCAGTTTCCCTTTTCATGCCATCTAGGCTCAACTAGCTCTTCTCTGATCACATTTTACCCTTCACCCTGTTTCGTTACGTTCAAGTAAGAGAATCGGTCTGTTCCTCTCAATTTGCTCATCCAACAAACAACCTGTGACTATCTGGCAAAAAAGAAAGTGTGATTTAGTGCTGGTCATGGCGAGAACAGTCAATATGGAATGTAAAACAAATTATATGCAAGTGACAAAATGCAAGCATGAACATGGTTTTATTTATCATTTGATATGCTCAAATCCCATGTAGTTGGTGATCAGCAGATGAAAAAGAACAGGGAAGCTCAGGTTCAGACAAGACTAAGATGACTAAGTGAAGTCAAAAAAGCTCTTTTCGATTGCGTATATGAATGACAGTTTTTACCAATACTTCCAAACATTAAGACACAATAAAAAATCAAACATGCCCACCTCCAAAACTTAAGCCGCTGAAGAGCTTGCATTTGAAGGAATAAGATCCATCACCTTCCCAACAGCCACAGTTTTACCTGTGAGCAGCAGTCTCGTGAGTCCACATCATAAGCAAAAGGCTATTAAAGTTAGCATTTACACTGAACAAAGGCTTCTTGGTAAGCTTCACCATACCTTCGGTCCGCAGAGTGAACCTTCCTAGCTGCGGAAAATCAGAAAACTTCTCTACACATATTAAGTTATTCACCTGAGACAGCATATAAGAGCAGGGTTAAGTTGACCAAACAACATAAACCTAGGAGATAATGAAAACAGATAAGACTAGTGGGTCTAAAACCTGAACGCGGCAAACAACAATAGCGCCATTCTTCACAAACAGAACTTTTTTCTTCATAGGCTTCTTTGTTTTCAAATCTATTTGCTGCAATATCTCAACAATCTCACACTCTTCAACCACGGAATGGATATGCAAGACAGCCTTATATCCGGCAGTAAAAATTGCCTACAAAAAAACATAAAGAATGAACAAATTGCACAATATGCATAGATTTGGTGTCACAAATTCATAAGGATCTTGAACATGTAGTATTACATTCTCCAGCAACTCCAAAATCTGCAACTGTGCAGTGAACTCTGAAACTGCTGATATCGGCTTAGCTGTGAGACGAAGGCAAAGAGAACATTAACAAAAATCAAATTAGAAGATGGGAGTGCTTTGTTAGTCATAATCAAATATTAAAAATAATACAAGAAGCATCATTGACTGAGTTCAGATATTATGTGTACTCGATTTAATCAATGTGCGATTACAACATTGAAACAGAACATACTTGTGTGTTTCTGATAACTACAAACTGTGTTAATAATATAGACAATAAACCCTCGAAAGAAAGGTGAAGAAATGAGATATTATACAAAAAAAAAAATCATGACTATATCAGAAAATGTGGCCATGCCCCAACCAACCAAGCCAGTTCCATTGCATTATGACTTACTATCCTCATCTTTTATTTATGTCCGTCAGTTGGGCGGTATTTGGGATATCCAGACCCCTCATCGAATAACTATCAGTTTTGGCAGCATACAACAGAGAACATATGTATTGGTCGGTGCGTCCAGAGCAAGGATAATGGAATAGGGATGAAAAACAAAGCTTACCAACACTACAGAGGACAAACCCAGATAATATATCCTCTTCTTCAATCCCGGATAATCGAACCCGTAGGTTTTCCCCGGGTCCTGCACACAGCGCTCTGTCTTCATCACAGAAAATGGCAATAACCTTCACATGAGCCTGGTAACAGCATTCAACAATCTCTTAGTGCCAATCAAACACATGATGAACAGTCTGAATTCAATTAGTAGCCCCATGAGACTCTAATCTTCTCACAATCATCAATCTGGTCTCAAAATAATGTAATAAATCCATAAATAGTGAATGAGGCACGGACCTTGTTTGGCATAACCAGTACGCCGTCACCCTCACTGACACTACCTGATTCGACTTTCCCCATGACAACCGTTCCCATGTCCTTGAATTTGTCTATTATTGGAAGCCTATTAAAGAAAACATGCACAATGTTCATTGTGATAGATACTGAAGTTCTCACATAGAGAGCATGACAAAACAAATTTATCCCCAAGTCATAAAGACCTAAAAGATAAATATTATCCTAAGACTGATCACTCATCAATAACAAACCAGAACTTACTTGACAGACAAGCGGCCAGAAATGCTTATTTGCAAACAAAATTACTTGCAATTAATTTTACGAACAATGTTCATGAATACCAATAACTTTGTGGAACAAAAAAAGTACCACCATATCGAAGGTAGAGCACATTTCAATTTTTAAGACATCAAAGATTTCCGAAAGGCCACGAATCAAAAGTCAACAGGTATCTAAGGAAGGCGAGGAATAGATATTACCTAAATGGACCGTTAGGGTCTCGAGGTGGAACTTGAATACCATCAAGTGCCTCAAAGAGACAAGGACCACTCCACCATGGACAAACCTTCTGGTCCACTCTGGTCTTCATGTTTGATCCGACCAAACCAGATATTGGAAGAAACAGGACATCTGCCCGAGAAAATAAGCTTGATTAATGTCAGCAGGATCCATTTATCATCATAATCTAAAAGAAGCAATAATGTAACTCTACACATTTTACGGTCTCTAGAGAATGTGGGAGTATTAAGAACTAGATTAAATCGCTATTACCGGACAGTTGTTCTTCAATGTAATGCCATATGTTTTATGTCCCGTAAACATCAGCACCATGGTGATTACCAAGTAGAACGAACAAAAAGGTAAAATTTCAAACATGGTTGAACTCTAACACAGGCTAAATCAACAACAAAATCACCTAGCTTAGCACTGCAGCACAAATGCCTACCCAAATGGGTTCCTATAACTCTTTTAAGAGACAAAAATAAGCACATGTATGTTTGTTTCTTAAGTAGCCTGCATTTACAACACCAAGTTTCAGCGTGATATGCTCATATGCACCACTGGCTACAAATGAACCAGTCCATTACCTTTCTTCACATTGTAACCAGAAGACCTCAAAAATGGTATCATCTTTGATTCAATCTCATCATACCTGTATCAAAACATACCGAATGAAGAACTTATCATATATAATAAGTAAAGACAACATTTCAATGGTTACCTTTCTTTAGACCAGTTAACCGTAGGATCATCCATCTTATTTACTACAACAAGCAGCTTTGACACACCCAAAGTTTTTGCAAGTTGAACATGTTCACGAGTTTGTCCACCTCTTTCATAGCCAGTTTCAAATTCTCCTTTACGAGCCGAAATCACCTGAAACAAGATCGGATTGCATTCATGAAAACAGCATATAAAGTGGGCATTTTCATAATGACCATTCAGCAGTGCACAAATTGATAACTCTAAATCATTTATCATCAAAGCTACAACTTACCAGCACACCTATGTCTGCTTGAGATGCTCCACTGATCATATTGGGGACATAACTTTTATGACCCTGTGAATCAAGCAAGCGTAAAAGGCAAGTAACTCGTGTTAGACAGATAACTTTTATGACTTGGTGCATCAACATAAAAGGCATGTAACTTGCAACACAAAACAATGAGGAAAAAGAGAATTTTATAAAAAAAAACTCCAAAAATCCAACGTGTTAGATATTTTCTTTTTAACCATACAATATAATGATAAACCTCAAGTTCGTTATACTTCTATGATCACACCGAGGTCGATTAGTGATTTTCTCAATTATCAGCAATTATATGAAGCTAACAAATTGTCATCATTACCAAACACATTGATTATGAGTACGCGCTTAAATTACCCTCTTTTTGGATATGTGGATATATAAGTAAATATATCAATAATAGAATTTGGGTTGTCCAAGTGATACTGTAATCGCTTGGTTTCCAGTCCAGGTCATGTAGATCTTAAGAGATCAAACAACTGAGATTATTAATAAATTACAAGTTACAACTAATTAAAAGTATAGTTTCTAAATAGCTATAATAGAAATATCATATAATGCAATCCTTGTTTTCCTATACCACGAACCGCACCACATTAGTGCTGTCCTGCTTCTGTATCTTCCCTTTCTATTCATACAATTAGGGAGAATGAAAATTTGTATCATAGACAAGGAATAGTCACCGGGGCATCCAGAATTGTAAATCTGGTCGTCTCCGTCTCAAAGTACGCTCTCCCAACTTCAACGGTTTTTCCCTACAATCATTAGGATTAAATCTGAACAACTACGAAAATTACAGATAGTAAAAGTCCAGCAACAAAAACATATCATGAAATCGACACATAAAATAATGGATTTATACCTTAACTCTCTCTTCCTCATTTGTGTCCATAATGTAAGCCATATACCTAAAACATTGTTTGTCCATAAATACCAACTCCAGTGATTTACTTTAGTACAGGGATTATATATTTATAACTCAATCATATGCATTCCATTACACAGCATAGATAAAAAAAAATTTGATCCAAAATTTTCATGATACAACCCAGGAACAGGTGTACCACAAATCAAAATTTAAAATCTAAAAATTCATAAAACAAAGGTTACTCTCACCAGCTTTCTCTACTTTTATCCTTTGCCTCTTTTTCATACTTTTGGATAGTACGGTCATCAACCTGGCCACTAAGAAATAATATCTGCCCGCCAGTAGTTGACTTACCAGCATCTGTAGAAACATGAAAAAGCACTTCAGGGAGTTTGAGTAGACATTATAAGAGTACAAATTGTGCATGAATCCTAGAAGGAGAAGAATAATCGGAAATGGATGCCACAACTGAATATCATGAGAGTATTTGTCTTGTTTGGGATACATACACCCTGGATTTTTAGTGTACGTGTCGGCTCACATGTCAAGTAATCTAGCACCACAGTACCATATACAATGAAAAGCCAACATCAGAAGCATATCAAATTTATGAAAGTTACTTGGAATATATGAGAAACAGAGTCTATAAAGTAAACATGTGAAGTATATAACCACACTTGCTCATTTACACTGATATTTCACATTAAAATTCCTAAAAAGTAGTTGAGATGGATGGCATGGAGTCCATCAATCGCAAAGGATATATATATATATATATATATATATATATATATATATATGTATTACTTGAATACCAAACTTTAAGTTCCCCTACACTTATGCAAATGAACCTAAGGAAAACTTGCTCTTTGCAGACAAATAAGCTTGCGAATTGAAAGCAAAGCAGCACGTATAGCTTGAGTGATATCAAGTCTTATCTAAATATTAGAGTATATATGCAGCCAAGAGAGCTTCTGCAGTGTGTTTATAAGCATTTTCCAGAGCAGTCAATTACCCAGTTTATTGTCGTATTATGTATGCATTGTTTTCACGTGGCTTAAGACGGCCACAATTACTTACCGACATGTCCAATGAATACAACATTCAAATGTCGCTTCTTCTTCTCCTCTACCTTCTCCACAGGTTTCTCAATAGGTTGAGGAACTGCAAAGAAGCAGCAATATTCAAATATTAGACACAAGCAATCATACTGAAGTTTAGATTTCATTGGTATGTGTGATGTAAATATCAACATATGCACCCATTACATATAGGTGTTGCACAATAGTGAAGTACGGGAGATAAAAGAGGGCTGTCACCTTTTTGTTCTGTTTTAACAGGCAGAGGTTCTACCTCCACTTCTTTAGCATCTGAAACCAAAAAACTAAATCACTAACGCAAATACTAGACGGATAGAATTGCTTATAAGTTAACAATAGTTTCCTTGATGGTCACGATGCATGATTCATATCTAACATCTTGAATGATGTGGATCAGCCAACGCTTTTTCTATTAATACCATAACAATCAGATTGTCCAAATTGAGCACCATTTGCAGCACCCTCATGAGGAGTAAGTCATGATCCAACATACACATACACCCATCACAAACCAATGAATACATAAAAAAAACCTTTTGCTTCATTATAGACAATATCTGCCAAGGCACCCTACCTTCCTCCATCCTATCAACAGATTCAGCTTCTTGATTGCCCTTATCAGTAAGCAGTCCATTGCTCTGCTCATCTTCTGTGAAGTAACGAATCCATCAGACGTGTATGAAAGAACCTAAGTTGCGTGGATTTAAGGATGGGAATGCAAACAGGTATGCGTACAAAAATCAACATTTTATCATATTATTACTTATCAGAAATGGATACGCCACAGAAGCAATGTGTTTTCAAATAGAAATTTATATCTTCAATATAACATTTTATAAGTCACTTCAACGAAAGATAAAGAGAAATAGGATAGTTATGTTAAATTACTGCTATGTTCATATTTATCTCTTATTATTGCTCTCGTACTCCCCATCTTGTAATATTAATTGAGATTTAAACTTGCAAACTAAGTTTACAATTCGATATGATCGGTACGGGCTTTTTAGGGATTCAGTGGTAACTCTCAATTTACATCGTTTCCGGCGTTTCTGAAACGGAAACGTTTCCAGTATGGAGGTACAGCATCAGCTTGTCACTTCCGTGCAACAAAGGAGAGAACTTCAACACTCACTTTCTGAAAATGATTCTACAGCAATTATCTGAAAAACAAAGTAAGAAAATAATCATATTGCGACTTCATACCAGTTGAATCAAGCTGCAGTGAGCGTATCTCCTCCTCAATGTCTGCCATAAATTACAGAACAAAACAATAACGGTACCGTTAACTTAACAACCACAAAAAAGTAAAAAAAATGTTTGACGAATACATAGCAGCGAGGATCACACTTTATTGACACAACATGACATTACACCCTGATGTCATGCTATTCTAACTTAATTCCATTCCATAGCGACCTTGAATTACAAACCACTATATTGTAAACAAAAACCATCTCGTATCGCTTGAAGTGTTTTATATTATTGTAGACGTCAAAGTCCAGCTAGCCGAAGATCGACATTATCAACACTCTCTCACTGCTCAAATTTATCTCCTTAGCTTAGGGGTGTAAGGGTTTTGGGTTGACCCAAAACCCAACCCAAATTAACTCAATTAAAGTGAATTCGGGTTAAGTTATTTTATTTGGGTTGGGTTTTGGGTTGTAATTTTTGGGTTGGGTTGGTCTTTGGGTTGTATAATTTGAATTCGGGTTGACCCAAATTGTAAAACACAACCCGAATTACAAATATATAAAAAATAAAAATAAAAATAAAAAAATAAAATTACAAATTAAAAAATCAAAAATAAAAAATAAAAAATATTTTTTATTTTTAAAAAATTTTAAATTTTTTTTAATTCCTTTTTTATTTTTTTTGGATTTTTTAATTTTTTTAATTTTAAAATTCTTTATTAATAAAAATAAATGGGTTGACCCAAATTCAACCCGAACTAAGAGTTTCGAATTTGGGTTGGGTTGGGTTGGGTTGTTTTGAATCTGGGTTGAGTTTGGGTTGGGTTATTCTATTATAAATGAATTTGGGTTTTGAGTAACCCAACCCAAATTCAACTTTTGACCCATATTTACACCCCTACCTTAGCTATCCGACAGTTAAATATAGCAAACAGAAACAGTCAAAGTATCCACATACCCATTGTCAAAAATTGAATTTAAGCTTTGCCTCCTCTAGAGCTCTGCAACTGATACTGAGAAGCAGAATGTTCAAGGCGTGAGAGATAGCACAAGGTTGGATTGTCAATGAGTCCAATCCAAACCCACTAAGGAAATCCAAATCAATTCCTAATGGATTTGAATCCAGGTGCACATCCAATAAAATGAAATTATAAGCAATATATGCAGATCTGAACCAATCTGATGGGTTAGTCCGTAATCTGTAAGAAGATTCAGTGGCTATTTCTTTACAAAATTTCTAATAAATGAGAACAGTCAAAACTAAAAACAAAAATTACATATAAAATTTAGAAACTTTTACATAAAAAGCTTCACAATTGTTCAAAACCCCGTATATCAATTGCCCGTCATTCAAAGAAATAAAAACAAAATCTCTATAACACCATAATTACTACAACTAGATGGCAGAAATAGAAACTTCACTTATACTGCGTACTGGAAAACAACACGTGTCATGTCCATAATGAATGGATTAAAAGTAAATCTAAACTATGACACTCGTTCTGAAGGAACTCATAGTAGCAGCAACTCTGTAGAATATAAGCCAACAACTTTTTTAACAAATAATGGGTATAATTTTACTAGACAGCAACGCGCAACCGACTCTTTCCCGGAAACTCAAATGATCTTCAGAAGAAGAATGGGAAATCCCACTTTCGGTCAAAAGCAGCAGAGACTCACTTGAAAGGTGTCAACTTTTGAGCAAAACTCCATCAATTCTTAAATTTAATGCCAATTATCATACTAAAAAATTAGCAGAAATTTCACAGCGAGATGTCAACTATACTAATCCAACAAATTTTGACGCATGAATTGAGACGAATTGATCAAGAAGAGAAACACAACATGGATAAGATAGGAAGCACTACGCCATTCATTAAATTCGGTTATCAGGCAGTCAAAACCGAACCCCATGTCCCAAAACAAAAGAAAACATCCGCTTTTCAACCATTAACAACGGTTCGCCCCACTTCAATTTACGGGTTACGTTAGAGACCACAAAAGCAAAAGAGAGAGGAGAGAGCTAGAGCTCGGCGCCACTCATACCCAGTGGAGCCCCGGAAGCCAGCAGCGATCCAAGTCCAGCGATCAAACAGCAGCGTAGCAACCCCTGACGAGATGCGCAGATCGAACCGGCAGCTGTTCCTAGTGCATTTTGTAGGGTTTGGGATATTAAGTAGTAAAAATGTTTGAAAAGAGAGAAAAAAATATATAATTTTTGGATATTTTATTTGTCTATTTTTTATTTTTCACTTAATAATTTTAAGAGAAAACTACAAAATGGTGGTATGTATTATCACCTATTTAAAAATTACGGATATAACTATTCAATTTTAAAATTCACGGCCTCTGTGTGTTGCTGGGTTCAATTGTAATTTTGAAAATTTCAATCACATCCAAAATTTATTTAATCAATTTAAAAAAATTCCATCCCATATCAATTTAAAAATGAAAAATTAAAAAATGAAGATATGTACTTCATCCATTTAAAATTATGCTCATAATTATTCAATTTTAAAATTTATTATTTTTTTTATATTTTACCCCAAAAATAAAATAGAAATTTTAAAATAAATGTGAAAATTAAATAATTATGAGTATGATTTTTAATAGTATGATAGAACATACCTTCATTTGGTACTTAGTCATTTCTAAATTGATTGATGAACTTTCTCATTTCAAAATTGATTGAAATGGGTTTATTTAAATGGAAAAAATAATTTTTTGGTGCGATTGAGATTTTCAATACTACAATTAAACTCCACAACACAAAAAGGCCGTGATTTTAAAATCAAATAGTTGTGACCGTAATTTTTAAATGAACGATAGTACGTAACCCCATTTCGTAGTTTTCCCTAATTTTAATTTATATTAAATACTATTACTTATTTTTATAAAATTAATTATTTCTTCATCATAATTCACATAAAAAAGAGATGTTTTAAAGAGAAAAATATTGAGTGAGTTTTATTTTAGGAATGAAATCTTATTTATTTCATGAGATCGAATTCATAGAGACAAATATGACTTTTTCTAAATTAGTGTCACATCAACATATAGATATATTTTTGCTAAAACATCAATTTGAGAGTTCTTTCAATGGAGAGAAATTTTTGAAATTTTTATTGATGAAATAGAATATATATTTCTTTAAGTGTTTTTGAGGAAAGTTTTCAGTTCGACTCATTTTAGTTAAGTATAATACATTTTGGTTGCAACCAAAATAAATGAACCTTAAATCCTATACTATTCAATTCACCGGTTCCAAAAAAATTTGAATAGATTTCTAAAAATTACATTCTCTCTAACCTCGTTTGGCAGCATGTATTAAGAATGAGATGATACTACTAATATCATGGTGATGTGTTTGGTACAAAATAGAAATACGTATTAATAATGCGAGGAGATAAAATTTACCTTTGAAAATCCGTATTAATAATACACGTATAGATAATATGGCGTACCAAACGTGTCAGGGTGATGTGTTTGGTACAAAATAGGAATACGTATTAATAAAAAGAGGAGAGAAAATTTACCTTTGGAAATCCGTATTAATAATGTGGGGAGATAAAATTTACCTTTGAAAATCCGTATTAATAATACACGTATAGATAATATGGCGTACCAAACGTGTCATGGTGATGTGTTTGGTACAAAATAGGAATACGTATTAATAAAAAGAGGAGAGAAAATTTACCTTTGGAAATCCGTATTAATAATACTTCCTCAATAGATGATATTATTTATACGGATATTAATAATACATGTATAGATAATACAGCATACCAAACGTACAATAGCACCAAGAGTGATTTCTTAAGCTCCAAACTACCTCCTTCGTGTGGCTGCGTATAGCCTCTCACATCCCCAAGCTAAGGCCCTTTGGGTCCGACGGGGTTCCTCTCACATTGCGCCATCTAGATCCAGCCCCAACCAATGTTCCATTCCGTGCCGCTCAGCCCTGGTCTCCAGCCATCTCAGGTGCTGCCGTTAACATTGTCTGTAGAGATTTTGTTGCAGTCATCATCATCAGATCTCCACAGTGGGCCTTCATCTTGAGAGAGGTACCCGTATCTTCAATTTGTCGCTCACCTGATGGATCTTCCCTTATTATCAGCACAGTTAAATACTTGGCATATCTTACGAGCTCCAGTATTTCGCTACTCCAATGAGATAAAGGACATTGGCTCTGGCTCTTCTAAAATTTTTAAAAGAAATTGGACACATCCACTTATGCTTTAATATAAATATAATTATATATAGATGAAAAATCAAATGTAAACATGCTTTGATGTAAACATTCCATACTGAATAAAAAAAGTTAATTAAATACAATTTACAAAAAATAAATAAAAAAATAAAGCACAGAGCAATGTTTATATAATTTGCAAATTTTTTTTATTAAACTCATAATGTGAGATCATCAAGACACCAATTATCACCCCGATGTGTGTTTCAACAATAGATTAAAATTCGACACACATAATGCAAAAATAAAAATAAAATAATAATCACTTTTAACTGTTGCATTCAACAAGTGAGATCATGTACATGGAAACAAAAGATATGATCTTAGGGGATCACTTGGTTGTGGAGAAATTTTGGAGTGGACACCATTAATAGAAAGTCGTCACGTGGCGCGTTGAAAAGTTAAAATTACACATGACGTCTTATCATTGGTTTGAAATATCTTTTTACTTTTTAATGAAACATGTGATGACTTCTTATTTGTGGTATTCACCGTCACATGATGGAAAGAGTCCACATAAAAATTTCTCGAGAAATGATGTCTTGGTGATCAGAAAAGAAACGTCCTGTTTTGATGAGTATGGCCTGAAATCTGAATGCTAGAAAGTCACTATGTGCTCCATGATAAATTATTTGTAAATTTTTGGATGGACGCAGTAGATCACGTTGACCGTAGATAACCGTCGCGTGACATTCTGATCAGTCACATAGTGCGTTGAAAAATAAAAAAAATTAAAATCAATCGTGAATCATCACATGTAATTTTAACTTATCAAAATGTCATGACTACTCATTCACCCGTGTCTTCGGTACGTCCACTCAATAATTTTCCGGTCTGGGATAAAAAATATACTCATTCACATAATTAAAAAAAAAGGAAGAACACTGATCACCATTGACCGAGGCCGAGCGGATGTAGAACTAACTCATCACACTTCGTTTGCACCTCGTACACACGACATTGAGAAAGTCGAAAGCCCTCACCAGATCCTCTAAAACACAGATCCCGTAGGCGACTTGGGGTTACATTATTCTACTGAGAGCATATGTTCAAGTAGGTGACCCTCATGCAGATCAGATGCTTAAACAACCTTTCCAGCTCATTTTCAGTTGATTTCATGCTCCTATCCAGACTCTCCAGTTTCTCTAGTGCGGAATCGACACCGTGATCATCCTCGCCGACTTCCGCCGAACTGCGAACGGGTAGGTTCATAACTTCCATATCGACACCCTCAAAATCATTCTTGCACCAGTCCCCGCGCACATTGCTCGCGCCCCGGGTCACCAGCTTCGCCAGTGACCATCTTGAAGGCTTGGGCTTCATGACAGGCATGGATAAGAAGAGTACAAGTCTTTGGAACATCAGATTGGTGGCCGAGCTCGCTTCTCTCAAAACTCGAACCACGTTGAGAATATGACTGCTTGATGTCGTCTGCTGGGTATGAGGAGAGCATCCAGCTGATTTGTTCTTGTTCTCAATCTGTTTCAACTCTGCCAGAGACCTCTCCATCCCCTTCTTCATGTTCTTCCTGAAACCTGCGTAAGCTTCAACATTACTTTCTATATCAATCACTTCATTGCCCTTCTTTCGCCTCAGGGCGGACTGAAGCTCGGTGGTGCACTCCCTCATTTGACAGATGCCATCCCTAGCTTTGCCGCATATGTCTATGAAAACAATGGATCCCTGGATCATTTCCGCAACCCATTTCTCATGCTGAGAATTGGAAAGAGCTTGTAAGGTTTGCGGCGAAGCGAGGAGCTGCTTCATGCTGCCGTAGAGTTGATTCAGAGCCTCTAGACCGCTGCAAACTGCATCTGCTTGCTGGGAAGAAGAGGAGGATGCTAGCCAAGATTTAAGCTTTTTCAGCTCCTCCGCTATGGTGATTGCGCCTAGCTGATCCCCTCTCGCCGGAAAGCTTATGGATCTAACTTTGTAACACTTGCTGGAGTTATGGGAAATGAGAACCATCTTGGAAACTATAAGAATTACTAGCTAGCTACAAGAGTGCGGCTTACTGGATCAGTCTCAGTACAGTGCTGTTATAGACAGTGGAATGGGAGGGAGCTGATGAGATGGGGCTGCGATGGATGTGTCAAAATGTGATGATGAGCATGTGAAGAGCTGCATGGGTTGTTGGTGGTAAAGTGTTTCTGATCAGCAACTTCCACCAACCAACCCCATCAATATTGTTCCATGTTCTGTGCCTTGATTCCATGGGAGTCATCTGCGGTCAAAAATGGAGCGATTTATCTTCATTCGGCTCCACGTATCACCGTCACTGCCGACCTTTCCAGAACCCTCATAAATGCTTTGCACATTCTGAGCTACAAATTACAGTATTAGTTTAAGATTAAATTGAATTAATTAATAAGATGTTAACATAGAATATAAAATGTGTATTATTAGTGTAGAAATAGTTATACATAAATTATGATGAATGAGTAATTAATTTTCTACTTTTTAAAAGTGCATTGTAATTATTAAGGGATTATTAAAATTGAACAAATAAATATTAATCATGTGACAGTAAAATAGAATAAAGAGCGCAATTAATTAAAGTTCTATAAAGCTATTGATTTTTAATTAAGTGTATTCCTAGGCCGGTAGTTTCTTGGTGGTTGTTACTTTTCTTTTCTCTTTTTCATTTGTAACCGTCACTTTGTTTTAAAAAATTAAACATTAATTATTTTATTTTATTAACGGAAGATTAATTAGACACTCCTCTTCACTTGTGAGGCCTTTGTTAGCATTAACAAGTGGGATATCGTACGAATCTAGTTAATTGTCACGGACATGTTCTAAGAGTGAGACCAAAACTCACTCTGATATAATGAAGATTAGTTGAATCCACACTCAAAATTAATTGACTATAAGTGGGGAGCTCAACTATATATGAGACACAACTCAGAGTTTAACTTGGACAATGTGGAGTTTAAGTCTTTAATATGATCAACATACACTTAAAATCAATTGGCAATGAACGGAGAAGTCCAACTATATATTAGGATCAACTTAGAACTTTTAGCGGATGATGTGAGAGAATGTCGCTTAATATGCTTAACATTAATACATAAAAAATCTTTTTAACAGTAGTATTAATAATTTACTCTATTTAACATTTTGTATGAAATTTTAAATATTAAATGATATAAATTCAGCATGCTCTTATTGTTAATATTATTATTTTTCTTTGGTACTACAAGGATTCGAACTTATTGTTATATTATTCAGTTAAGTTCGGTGCATGCATAGCACATTTACCATAATTTTCAATTAATTAGACTTTGGTTGGGATGAAATTAGTTATAGTTCCCTCTCAACAACATGTCTCCGGTGCTTGGTTTAGAAAGTTTATGCTACTTTATACATTGAAATCTTTCTCTAATACGTGTTTACGGTCTTAATTAGTCAATTCACTTTACTTGTTGGGCGCAGTGACTCAACTGCTGAAAGCCCTTCCAAAATGAAGAAGACCGGGTTTGAGGTTGTATTTAGGAGTGTAAATAAAAATTGATAAATAGATGAATTAAATTAAATAGAACCAAAACTGATAAGTTTGGTTTGGAATGTTAATGGTTCGGTTACGGTTTCAAATTTTGAAAAATCTATTACTAACGGTTTGGTTCGATTTTTAATTTGTTTCAAATCAAACCGATCCAAACCGAACTAAATTAGAATTTTATATGAAAATTCTCCAATTTAGTAGTTACCAATAATTTAATTTGATTTTTTTTATTAAGAATCGAACCATCATTACAACCCTAATTGCATTAGAACTTGTCATTTAAACATCTTCCAAGTGCCAAGGACATACGAGGCTAGCTAACCAGGTGTCCCATATGGTGGTAAGAAGGTACCATTAACATTGACTTCTAAAACATTATAATCGTCGTTTTAACATTGAGATTCCAAATCGGTTGAAATAATGGATTATTTTTTTTGACCGATTTGCCTCTTTACACATTTTTATTTTCTTTCTATCTTATTATTATTTTAATTTTATTTGTATTCTATTTGAACAAAATTACACTTCAAGAATGGCGATTTTAATAAAGTAAACAATAGTCTTTTGATAACGTGTCCAAATGGCTGCTGATTTGACAGGGGTACTCAAACCACAAATTGAATCCGATTTTTTTTAAATTGTAAAAAAAACAACGGTTTGCAAATGCCGTTTACTCAAATTGCGGGTTGCTTCATGAAATCATCAGTTTGAAATGAGAGTTTTGTGTTTTATGTTTTTTCTTCTATTCATTAAAACACAAAACACCAATTGAAATTGATGATTTCTTCAATAAAACCACTACAGTTTGATTCAGCATTTTTCTATATTATAGATCAGCGAGTTTTGTTTTATAAAGAGTCAATTTCAATTCGTGGTTATGGTGAATAATGTCAATTATGCGTCGTACTCAGCAGGGACATTGACACAATGTCAAATACCAGTTATGTTCTTCGATTTTATATTAAAAATAGTCAATTTACAAATGTAGTTTCTTTAAATAGGACAAAAGTGAGATTAAAATATTGAAAACGTAATGGACATTTCAAATAAAAGACAAATTTATTTAAATAACTAGTAGCTGCTGTTAAAAAATGTGAGGGAGCTGTTGCTCTTTCTCCAACAACACTAACTTGTTGTTTTTCTTTGTTTTCTTGTGTGTTTTTTCTTTCGTTGTGATGATGAACAAATGAGCAAGGAGCTCCCTTTATATATATTTTCTATTGCCTAAAATAGATGACCATTGACTTGTATTTTTTGATGGAGCTAATATTTTGGCTTCACAATTTATTTATCACCCACCTATTTGTCTCGGGTTTACATTCCAACATAAAATACATGATAAAGTAAAAATAAAAAAAATAAAAAAATCTGATTTATTTATGACCCAGACATTATTTAAGGCACGCATGTCGGTGAAGCTTAAACTGCATAACATACCTTTCTGTTTACTGTCCCAACTTATTATTGTATTTGCGCATCTGATTCGTAGTGGGTCAAAACTAGTCAACGGGGTGAAGTGTGAACCAGAGACCTACCACCTGCCGGTATGAGTATGGGCATGGTTTTCTAAATACTTGACTTGATTCACCTGTCCAACGCCACCTCTTCTGTCCCTGTCATGACTTATTTTGTGACTAAAACTGGTTCATTTGAGCTGACGGATACTTCCCACTGATAGGCGTGTTCACCGTTCAAAATCGGATCAGACTGAAGATCGGGCCGAATTTGAATCAGTTTGAATCGAATCGGATTGGAAATTTTTTGAAAGTGAATCGGACCAGATTGGTTTGAATCGGATTAATAAAAAAATAATTAAATTTTAATAGTGTGTATTAAAAATAATTTTATTTATATATTAAATAAAATATATATAAGAATTATAATAAAAATAAAAATTTTAACTGAAAATTTACTAAATCGGTCCATTCCGATCCGGACCGAAATTTTCCTGATTTGGACCAGATTAGACTGAAAATCGGAATTCATTGATGGACGGAAGACCGGACCGGTATCCTTTGCTCCAGACCGGTTCAGTCCATTCCGATCCGGTTCCGAATAATTTTCCGGTTTGGACGTATACCCCTAACAACTGATAATAGGAAGTGAAACGTCGTCATTAAGCGAGTGAGCGTTCAAATTGGAGCGAAACTAGGAGAAAACAAAGCTTTGGTGAAGATGTTGGCACTACACGTAAAGCACCCAAGCTTCACCTTTGGCCACACGTTGCTTGACAAAGAGCCAGTCAATATCAACATGTTCGGTGCGTTAATCTTGCATGGGATTGATGGAGAGAGACGATAATGGACTCATGTTTGTCACAGTAAATGAGAGCGGCTCAACCAAGACGGCTGTGGAGCTCCCGAAAAAATTGGCGCAGCCAAGAGGCCTCAGCAACGGCGTTCTACCGCCTTGCACTCAGCCTCCCCACTAGAACGAGACACCATGTGCGGTCCAGTGACGGTTTTAAAATTTGTTTTTGGACAAAATTATATAATTAAAATTTTGAGTTGAATTTGCATATAATTATTTTATTTGTGTTTATATTTTTTTATTTTTTAATACCATGAATAGAGGTGTTTAAGCTTTAAGGTGAGATTCGGGAAACGGCTGCCCCCATTGACCCCCCTAATGGGTTCGCCTATGGTTTGAAGAGAATCACCGAGGAATATCACATAACCCAACAATAAGGCTGTGTTTGGTTTGAGAAAAGTTGGAGGGAAATGAAAGTTAAAGGGAAAATGAATCTCTCAAAAAATCCATCTTATTTTACCCCTATTTGGTTTGAGGTGAAGAATTTTGTAGAATGTACTCTTTAATTTAAATAAATTTTTCTTCCTATTTTTCAGGTAAGCTCACTGATAGAAATCTATGTGTGCCATAGCTTTCAACTTACAAAACATCAAGTTTTTCCTTCATGTTTATATGTCTTTGGCTATGAGATGAAGCTGATGACTGTGACAACTGGAAATAAATAAGGATCAAACTCATGGTTGGTAAAATAGTTTCATCAAACACATAATTTGGAAACTCAAATCCTCGCAGATTTGTTCCTTATTATAGAAATTTATGTATCGAATCAGAATTGAGGTTAATGGATTATGTTTCTTTACTTTTTTGCCAATAACTTGAAGAGTAACACGACTCGGCTCTATGTAAAAGAGGATGACTAAGGTGTGTTTGGTTGAGGTAAAATTTGGCGAAAAGGAAAATTTGATGGGAAATTAGTAAATTTCATTATTTGGTTTAGATGAGAAATTGGAGGGAAAAAAATTAGGTGAAAAATTAGATGGAAATGTGATTCTTATCTCTAACAAATCAATCTAATCAAATTTAATGTATCTCAAACAAATAACCACATTTTGAACAAATTCAATGTATTTCATTAAATTCAATGTATGAAGTGATGAAAAGTTGACATTTATTTACATATTTTTCATAAAAATTTTCATGATCATGAAAAATGAAATGAATTCTTAATAATTTTTCTTGACATTTTTCTTATGAAACCAAACAAAAAAAAATTAGATGAAATCGTTCAAATATTCCATTACCTTTCAAATTTCCCACAAACTTTCTTTTTCACCAAATTTTTTAGATAGTTTACGCATGAAGTAATATCACTTTATTTTTGTGTTATTGTAATTAGGTGTTGTCATTGTTTATCTTGGGAGTAGATTAGGGTGGCGCGTCGTTCATATTTTGCCGCCCGCTCACTGGATGAAAAATAAACAAAAAAAAAATTTGGAGAGATGCATTTTGGCGGGAGGGAGGGAAAGCAAATATTCCCGCCAGACGGCCCGCATAAGGTTTAAGCTTCAAAATGAGAAGCCTGAGATTTGGTGGTTGTGGGCAACAATGGACGGCCGATCCTTCAATTACCTCCAAGCCAGAGAGCTTCGAGGACACAGAGGTCTCCAACGCCCCCACTTCCACAATCTGGCGACTGGGTTCGCTGAGCTTGGAGCCATGGCCGTCCAGCACGCCGGTCACGACACACCCCCGCTGGCTCTTTCCTTCGCCAAGACGGGCACCCACTCACACCTACTAGCCGTCTCTGACGAGGATGGATTCGTGAGTTTGCTTGATACCAGGATTCATTTTCCACACTCCGCATCTCATCACCAAAATGCAGAGAAGGGTAGAATTAGCGAGTGGGTGGCGCATAACAACTCCATATTCGACGTGTGCTGGATCAAGGAAGATACCCAGATACTCACTGGATCAGGAGATCAAACTATAAAACTATGGGATGCCCAGAAGAAGAAATGTCTCGGAGAATTCACAGGGCACACCGGGAGTGTCAAATCACTATCTTCTCATCCCTTCAACCCCGATCTCCTCGTCTCTGGTTCAAGAGATGGATCCTTCGCTCAGTGGGACCTGAGGTGCAAGCCGGATTCTCAAACTGGGCGGGGAGAGGTTCATTCATTTTCACCTGCCATGGTCAACAGAGCACACACCAAACCCAAGCCGAAGCATATGAAACGAAACAAGGTTAGTTCTTCCATGAGCATCACATCAGTTCTTTATCTAAGAGACGGGACATCAGTTGCCACCGCTGGCTCTGTCGACAGTGTAGTCAAATTCTGGGACGTGAGAAATCTGAAGGCTCAGCTCAATGAGATCAGCCCTCACATTGACTCAATACCCTGTGAGGAAAAGAGAATGTATGGCGTATGTAGTCTGTCGCAAGATTCCAGCGGCATGTTTCTTTCAGCTTCGTGTATGGACAGCAGAGTATATCTCTACAGCCTGCTGCAGCTCGGAAAAGGCCCAGTGAAATCTTTCTCTGGTTGTCTCACAGGATCCTTCTTCGTCAAGTCTTCAATTAGTCCTGACGGAGAACATATTCTCAGCGGCTCTAGTGACGGCAAAGCCTACGTATGGCAGGTGGGCGGGCCTCATTCGGATCCCTTGATACTGAACAGCCACCAAGAAGAAGTAACCGCTGTGGGCTGGTGTGAAGCAGAGGTTGGGAAAATGGCAACTGCTTCTGACGACTTCACGGTCCGCATTTGGGACATTGAGGGAGGTGGCTGGAGAACTATGAGACCCCTATCTTCTGTCAGACGACGCGTCGTGGCTGCCTCCCCAGATGATGAGCAAGCAAGAACAAACTGCATCTCCAGTTCATCCTCTACGGGTCTGAAGATGCATGGGGTTAACACCCTCAACTCAAACTCTGTGACAACTCCAAGACCAACAAAAAGAAGCTACGCCACAAGCTTAGATTTGAGAGACATTTCTGAGGAAACATCAGCAGCGGATGACATGGAGAGTCCATCCTCAGTTTTAAATCCTCCATCATCACTAAAGAGGAAAACAATCTGTGATTATTTTGTCATGGCATGAGTGCTGTAGATTAGTTTTTACCCTTAGTTTTTGCAGCAAATCCATCGCTCTGGCGAAGCTTATATCACCCCTCAAACCAGATCTTATGGACATTTATTCTATCAGTTATTTTCATTTACTTTTTTTTACAAAACATATATTAATAAAAAATATAATCTGAAATTATAACAAATTAATTAGATTACTAAGCTCATTGGCGTGTTGTGTATTCAGACGGAGTGAGTCTATCCAAAATATAAATTAAATTTATTAAAAAATTCAAATTCATGGTTATGTATTTCCTCCGTTCTCTTTTACCTACTGTTTATTATAACTAACAAATATTTATTCATTTTTATTTATCACTTCACAATTCAAATATATATTTAATATTTTCAATTTTTAAAAGTAAGAATTTCTTCATCATCAAAAATTCTTAAAAAAATCGTTCTACACATCAGTAATAATACACCACATTTTACATTTTACACAAATTTAAAAAATACGTTAAATACATATATATTCAACTTACTCAACAACTAGTATTAACATCTCATTAATCCACTCAATTTAACTTTAAACAACTATTATCAGAGAACAGAGAGTAATATTTAGGTAGGTCCGCAATCATGAATATCATCGTTATCCAGCATTTTATTTTTTTATTTGATTATCGTGACTTTAATTTAGACGACGCTTGTGACCATAAACGTCATTGTTATCTAGCACTTTCCATTTTTGTTTGATTATCGTTACTTTGAATGTTTCTGAGTCTTAAGCGTCGTCTAAAGTCATATTTTTTAAGATTTATTTGTTTTCATAAAATCCTCTCCGTAGAAGTCAATTTGGCTGAAATACAAATATTTTCAAGCCTATTTGTAACAGATTTTTCACAATCTTGCAACCAATTTAAACACAATTCAAAACAAGTCAAAGCACACTTTAGTAACCAGAGAAAAAGAGCTTTTTTTCAGGCCTTTGGTCATATATATAACAAATTAAACTAAATATGAATATAACTAAATCAGACCAATACATCATGTATTGTTGCCTCGTTCGCGTATTCAAGTATATAGTAGGCAACCTCATCTCTGACATTCAAAAAACTCTTATCATCATAGAATTACAAACCGTGTGGAAAGATCTACAAAATGATGCATCACACAAATATGGTAGACCAGGTAGTTAATTAGTCATACTCCACTAACCTATAATGGGTAAGTTAACTAAGTTAATCACAACACTTATTAACACAAAGAAACATTCATATTAAGATTACGAATATATTGTTAATAAAGAGTACTAAATGATTGCACTTACTGCTTGAAGATTCTGGATTCGCTGATCCGATACTTATGTCATTTACGTGATGATATGCCGCATGATAAAATAACTACATAATAATGTCATGCTTGGTTGTCATGGCACATAAGTGTGTCATACTCCCTCTCTGTCCTCTTTTATTTGTCGCTTAAAATATCGTGCATTAATTTTTGAACGCAAATAATTCAAAATATATATTATAAAATTATTATAAAATATATTACGAAGTAGAATTCGATATGAACGTATTGAGGTTCATCATCATAATGTTTATCATAAAATTTCACATACAAAACGACGTGTCAAACTCAAATATGTAAAAGGAAAGTAATAAGTAAAAGACGACGGGAGGAAGTATGTTGTTATTTATCTATATTTGTACACAAATGTTCAGAATATGGATGTAAGAATCCAGTTCCACCAATACGTGGATGCTCAATGCATCGGGACTTGTGTCTGAAATGTTGACATCCTGTTCAGGAGAGAGACTCTCAGAGTGACCAGGCACATGAACATGCTCCCCAGACGATCATCGATGCCTCTGATTGCAACTTCCAGAGCTTCCAGTCTTTCTAGCACCACTTGCGCGCTGGCTAAGAAGGGCGATACTTGACTTGAACCAGACTTGAACATGACAGCATCTACACATGCAAACTCATTTACAGCTTTGTCATCGCGTACTGCTGCCCTTTTAGTCATCATCAATCTGGAGACCATTGACCACTTATTACTTGTCTTGGCAGCACACGAAGGGGCAGCTAGGAACGTCAAGAGGGACTCAAAGACAGAAACGGTTACTTCAGTGACATCTCGAAGCACTTTGATCAGTCTGGAGCTGTCATCGTCGAGACTGCTTGTTGTTGCTGATGCATGATTCATTTGTTTCAGAAGAGCGATCATCTTGGTGGCACTCTTAGTCATCTGCTTTCTAAAGCTCAGGTATCCGGAGATGGTTTTCTGGATGCTTGAGTCACCCTTACTCCGTCTTCTCATAGCAGACTGGATATCTTGAACGTGTCCCTTAGCCATCAACATGGTTTCCCTTGAGCTACTGCAGACGTCCAGCAACTTCACAGATCCATCAAACCAGCTGTCAATGGCCCGCCGCTTAATCTCGCAGGCTGACTGCATGCTCACTAGCTCATCTGCGCATTTGTACGCCTCCTCCAGTCCGGCTAAGAGAGAGCAGACTTCATTTGATGAGCTTCCAGACGATGAAGACCCCCATGATTTAAGACTGGTGAGCTCTTGCTCAGTTCTAACACTGGTGGGGTGAGATCTTGAAGGTAAGCTAATCGATCTAACTTGATATTTGCCTGCTGCCATTTTTTCAGTAAGATTTTTGAATCTGTATTTGCCAGCCAGTGTCGTCTATTGTGGCGATGGAATGAATAGCCAAATCTTGGTTGGGTTTGCAGTAGATTGCCCTCTCCCTATCTATCTATATATATATATGATGTGGTTATGGAGAGCATGCAAGGCTGGCAGCGTGGTCTCCTCTGTGCACATTGTTGCTTGTTTTGATGACAAGGCCCAATCATGTGTTAATTGATTATGGATCAACATGTTTCCTTTTTTTAATCATTGTCTCTTTGTCGATGTTGTGTTTCTTAATACATCACTCATCACTCTCCCTTGCTCCCTCGCCCGACACCATTCTTCATATCACCATGCTTTTAAAACTTGTAGCTTTCTTCTGCTCATGAGTTAATAAGTTGGTCCATTTTCACTTCGATCGATACTTATTTGATGCATAAGACGGTGTTTATGACGTGTCATCTAATCCACCATCGTGGAAAATCACGGGTATGAAACGTTGTCCCGAAAAATTTTGAGATGACGCTCAATGATAGGAAGCGTTATCTTAAAGTTTACACTTTAGACGACGCTTCATTTTTGTGAGTGTCTTCTGAAATTTAGAGTATATATACAATGCTTTTTATCTGAAAATGCCTTCGTAATTGTATAGTAAACACGACATTTTTAAAAATAAACATCGTCGAAAGATGAATCATCACACGACGCTTCCACCAGCTGTAAGGCCTTAACAAGTATCCTGGTTAAATCTTTTAGGGTATAGAGTTCTCTTCTATTTTGTCACATGCAGCGGAACTCCGAAACGATACATTGAAAGAGAATGACACGATATTTTTAACGTGGTTCAGTTCTCCAATAGAGCCTACTTCCACGAATCGTTCACTATTGATAGACATGTATTATAAGCATGAACGTGGCTCAACTCTCTCAAATACAAATCTCTTAACTCTCAATGGGTTTTATCTAACAAAAAAATCCAACACAACACTTAAAAGAAGAATTTCTGGTAAATAATAGTGAACACAATATTATCTAGAGACTAGTAAATCAATAACAATTTGGAATCGAATGTGGCTGGCTTTGTACATTATTGTTGGATAAAGATGTACAGCCTCACCATAGCCATATTCTTTCAGAATCTGTCTTTAAACTAATCCTTCTGGTTTTCGAACTATCAACGTGTGCCATTCACCAGCCTCAAACCGCACTAGGAAAGACTTGGCCGTGGTCACATCTTGTAGGCTGGCCGGATTCACTACTATATCAAAATGAAACAAGTCAGTACTTGTCGTCAACCTGCCGTTCATTTCCAATCCATACTCATCCGTGGTGATGACACAATAGTAAGCATTTCTATACTATTTAATCAATTTGTTGTTAAAAAATTGCAGGGGTCACAAACCTTTCTCATCATATCCCAGGATGAAGGCAATGCTCAAAGCAGTTAGCATCAAAAGGCTAATCTGCTCAGTAACTGGCGCTGACACTACAAACTTCTTTCGACTCAAAATTACCATGACTGGCTATATCTAAGCTTGAAGCCTTGGACAGAAGAGAATGTTGAAGGTGAGGCAGTGCGGCGCCACCACAGATGTTTTATTTGGCAAATCCTTTCAAGCCAGACCAGCTCATTAGACTAACAGGGTGTTTGTCTCGTGGTTGAGACATGAGCTGACCCGCGACGAATTTTATTTAAATTTGCATATTTGCATTTTATGTAAGATTGGAATTTGTGAATTTGTATGTTATTATTAGGGAAAAATACGAAAAAGGGGTGCGTACTATCACAACTTACAAATTAAGAGCATTACTATTCCTAATTTACAATTCTGAAGTATTTCTGTTTTTGGCCCCATCTGTAATAACAATATTTTCAATTACAACCAATTCAAAGGTATACCTAAATGCTATATCTTTGATTGTTGATTCTGTAAATTTTATGGATCAAATGTTATTAAGGTAGGGGCGTGTTTGAAAATAACAAAACTATATTGGATGTAATTGAATATATTATTATTATAGATGGGGATCAAAAACAGAAATACCTCAAAATTACAAATTAAGGATAGTAATACTCTTAATTTGCAAATGCTGATAGTACACACCCCCTTTTCGTACTTTTCCCTTATTATTATTCATTGCCTAACAAAATGCAGACGCATCCACACTGAGTGTCATCCGTGTATCAAATTGCTTGTCTCAATGATGACATTCTGAGGCTGTGTTTGGTTATGGAAAATTTTGAAGGAGAATGAGATGAAATTTTTTGTTTGGATTTAAAGAAAATTGAGAATGAAAAATTAAATTGAAAATAAGAAGGAAATTTTGTTTAAACTAAATAATGTGTTGGTAATTTCTCCAAAATTTTTCACTATTAACCAAATAAGGGGAAAATAAAATGTATTTCATGGAGAATTCACTTTTTCCAAACTAAACACACCCTAATGTTTCTATTAAGAAAAATATAGAGAAAAGAAAAATTAGAAGGAAAGTAAATTTTCCATGGAATCAATTCTATTTTTGTAGAAAATGTTAAAAAACTCTTTAATCGAAATAAATTTTTCTTACTATTTTTCATCTGCTTTCACTTTTGTTTTTTTCATCCTCAATTTTACCTCAAACAAACATAGAATTCCAATTAATTTCCCCTACAAATGTTCCTTTTTCTCATTTTTTTTCCTAAACTAAAGAAAGCCTAAGGGTGTGTTTGGTTTGGGAAAAGTTTAAAACAAAAAAAAATTTGAGGGAAAATGAATTTTTCAATGAATTCATCTTATTTTCTCTTAATTATTTTCCGGTCAGAATAACACTTGGTCGGAAGCTTTTGTTGGCTAACCTGGCAAGTTTTCGGCCATCTTCCGTCAAACTCGATATGTCCACTACTGTCCACAACCGTCCCAGCCCAACTGCTGCCCCGACCCATTCCGAATTCATCTTCCATAGTTAGCATTCTCATAAATTTAAAAAAGTAAAATATAATTCATACATCAAATTGATAAGTTAAATGTGTAATACATATCTAAATTGTCAAATTATGAATTTTTATGATTATGTGCTCTCTATGCATCAATTTGTTAAACTTTAAGAAAAGTGGTGTGTATGAGGGTGTGCTATTTATTATATTTAAATATAATTTTTTATGAATTCTTATGAATAAATTATCGTACATGAATTTGATTATTTTAGTGTAGAAGATTAAAGAAACTTTTTATTAATAGATATAAGATTTTATCACTAATATAAGATGGTCTTTTATTAATACTGTCCCTTTAACAAGATTTGCATTTGGTTTAAATATTTATTTGTTTTATGATACATGTTATATGTTTGATTAAATTTATGCTAGATTATGTTGGATTAATGTCACTTGAGCATTTGAACTAGTTTTATTGGAAAATGCTCTTCTTATTTTAAAGTGTTGGGAGTTATATTATCATGATTGTCTCTCGTTATACGACACTACATGCTACTTCTTTTATCCTTTTCCGATGCTCTCCCCAACTATGTTCCCCTGTTGCTCTCTTTTTCCTCTCAGGTTTGTGTATGTGATAAAATATGTAAGAGATTTAAAATCAGTGTATGAGATATATTGTTATTTATTGTATGAAATTTGAACAAAGGTCCCTTTTGGTGCTGAGATGCCAAGACCATCGATGTGTCAAGGCCAAGGCCCCGAGGTGCTGAAATACCAAGACCATCGATGTGTCAAGGCCAAGGCCC
>NQLW01000084.1:334062-367519 GCA_002312845.1 Kalanchoe fedtschenkoi
ATTGCTACGTCGCGTAAGTGTCTCACTTCTGCTTCACAGCAAAAGATATGTGTGATATCTTGTCTTTCTCTCCACCTCCTCCACACACTTCAGATTGCTTAACATCTCTACTTATACCCTTTTGATCGACTGCTTCAGGTGGTGCCTCCATTGAAACCCCTTCTCGCAGTTGGCACGCCACCCCATGGACGGTAACCTCTTCCTCTCATCTACATATTCCATATGCATTCTAGTATGTCATACACAAGATCAAACCCACACTCAGCGCCCACACGCCTCTCATTCTTCTGTTTGTTCAGAGATAAAGTTTTGCCCTTTTCGCTTACTTACAGCTCTACTCTTCCATTTACTGGTCACAACCTACTGCAACATCAACTCCGGCTTTCTCCCATTAAACCGCCTCTTACTGGGTCTAGACTCCTTTGCACCTCCCAAGGTCCAATCTTGATATGCTCTTGCGCATTTTTATCACCCTCTGCTCTGATGCTATGCATTTCCTATGTTTCACACAAACCCCCTATTACGCTTTTCTCATGCTCATCGCCAACCTCCCCGTATTTCATTATGCCAGTACCATCTCCCACTCACCACACTAATTGACTGCCTATACATATCCATCTTCATACAAATTACAATGGCGACATATTGACCATACCCATGGTCGTACAATAACATTTTCGTCTCCAAAGCAGTCGCAACATATGCAAAATATTTCCCTTGCTGCATAATTTAGTAATAGTTCTGATACGTTGGTTTCTGAAATTGGCCATTTTTGTCAATGATGCTATCAAGGTTTTGTACTAATATACAATATTCTAAGGGTGACTTATTTTCCTTTTGTTTCAGATTTGACCATCAAAAAGTGTGTGCCATGCAATGCGGGGGAGCTGCGAGCCATGACTGAAGAAGCAGCTAGTGAGTTCATGTCAAAGGTATTATTTGTTATGGTGTACTTCTGTTTGGATGGGTATTTAGTTTACTGTCCAGCAAATAGCTAGCTGATGTCCATACCTTAGGTACCTGGATGGAAATTGGAGAATGAAGGTGGTACCCTGAAGTTGAATAGGTCATGGAAAGTCAAGAGTTTTACCAAAGGCTTAGACTTTTTTCAAGCGGTAGCTGAAGTCGCAGAAGCTGAAGGTTCCTTAGCCTTTCCCTGTTTAATTTTTTCATCAAAGTAAATGCCCAAATCTTAATACGAAGCCGCAAAAATGAAAGCCATGAGGCATACGATCCTAGAGAGGTTTTCAGAATAGTCCTGATACCAACAGCTGAAATTTCACAAGCAATTTGTACAACTTTCAAATGGCTGGTGCTAGTCTCTTAATATATTTTTCAGAGACCTTAGGTTGTGGATGGATCAGCTTTGTGCCTGACAATGTATATCTTTGATCTAGACATTAAGTAATTGCTCTACAGGTGACCCCTTATTTGTTTGGGCAAAATGCAGGTCACCACCCGGATCTTCATCTTGTTGGTTGGAATAATGTAAAGATAGATATCTGGACTCATGCAGTTGGTGAGTACAAAAAATACTTTTTAAGTTTATTTTCTTTTTGGGTTTCCTTTTAAGCTGTAGATCTGATAGTTAGGCTGTGTTTGGTTTCGGGAAAATTTGGCGGAAAGGAAAATTTAATGGAAAATTAGTAAAATTCATTGTTTGGTTTAGATGGAAAATAGGAGGGAAAGAAAATTAGATGGAAAATTGGATGAAAAATATGTTTCTACATATATTAAACAAGTTCAATGTATCTTAAACAAATAATCATTTTTTAAACAAATTCAATGTATTTCATCAAATTCAATGTATGAAATGAAGAAATGTTAATTTTTTTACCTATTTTTCCTAAAATTTTCCGTGATTATGAAAAATGAAATGAATTCCCAACAATTTTTCTTGATATTTTCTTTATGAAACCAAACAAAGGAAAATTAGATGGAATTCTTCAAGGATTCCATTTCCTTTCAATTTTCTCTAAAACTTTCCTTTCCACCCAATTTTCCTTAAACCAAACACAGCCTTAAAGTCCTTGGAATCAGGAGAAATAGTCCTTACGTAAGATGATATGAGAGATATTGTCATTCATTTTGAGGACAGTTATCTCTTTCACAAAAAAAAGGAAGTGCCACAATTTTATGAATTTAGCAGAGATGTTTAGTGGGTGATTAGATAATGAAATGCTAGTGAACTAAAATTCTCAACGGATTAAACTTGTTGATAGACACTAATTTTTTTATTTATTTAAAAAGGTTAGTAAAAGAAACAAAGAAGAGAGAACATGGAAAGTGCGTCTTAACATATTTTTCTGACCAGTTCTCCATTTGTGTACATATGATTGCAGGGGGGCTTACTGAAAATGATTTCATACTCGCTGCAAAAATCAATATGCTCGACTTGCAACATCTGCTCAGACGAAAAGCAACGGTCGTCTAGATCTACATCGCAGTCCATAACATGCTTAGGGGTTGCTAGTGGTAAATAAAGGGATGACAAGGAATGTGCTTGTGCCATTTACTTATACCACTGACTTTAATCCTTTTCTACACTCTACTGGATTGTTTGCCATGGTTAAGCTATACCATTATATTAGTGCATGCCTTTTTTTCCATTTCGGCATTGTTTGTATAAATTTATTTGTATTTAATTTCTAGTCCGGCATAGTTTTGTTTTTTGGTGGGCTTGGCCACACACCACTTCACTGGGTTGCACGGATTCGGGGACGGGTATGAGCACGGAGAATATGCAATTCATAGTATTTTAATATTTGAGTATGGCGTAGAGACAACATAATTTTAAATACAAATATATAAATAGTTCATATAAAAATGAAAATAAAAAGAATAGTTAAAATTAATTAAAATCAAATTTTAACAAAACATTAAATTAAATGTTGTACCCAATCAATTTTTAAATCTATCTGCAATCTAAAACTTACCCCAAAATTCATTCATATGTTACAGAAAAAAAAATATATATATATGTTAGACGAGAAAGAGATGTCTGACACCTTCACTTCCCAGCAACACCTTTATTTACACACCATCATGCATATTAAAAATAAAAGAGAAATCGACAAATTGAAGGCTGAGAAGTGCTTTGTTTTCGAACCTGTTAAATGCAGAATTGCTTGGTCTCCTTCAATCGTCCCTTCTATTCTAACTCTGTTGTCTCTTTATTTTGATTTTGAGTATGAAAATTTTGGAAACATTTATGAGAGAAACAGGGATCACTTAAATAAATTGGTGGATTGCGATTAGGAAACTGCCGAGTTTAGGAAAGTTAATAGAGCAAAGCATATCATCCCACAAATCTGAGGTTTTCATACCGGAATCGTTTCCGATATAGCGGGCTAGTGTCGTATTCGTGCAACATAGTCCCTCCACTTTGATGATGGAGTTATATTTATTATGAATCAGTTCACGCGCACTTATAACATATCAATATCTCTAGAGTTTGAATCCAAGAGTCACTTTGTTAGTATCTCGCGAACTTAGATAATTATTTTTAGAAAAAATGGGATATAAGGTGACACCTCATATGAGCATTGATAAGGTATCTGGTCAAATTACATAATTTGCTAGTTTTTTCTTTTCGTTTTAGAGGTTTTAGGGTTCTAGCACGCTAGAATATATAGGATTTTAGTATTTTAGAATTTTTAAATTTTAGGGTTATGTGGGTTTAGGGTTTTCTAGGGATTTCATAGCCTTAAGACTTACGGTTTTTGGATTTATGGTTTAGATTTTTTTGTTTTTTAGATTTTGTTGTGTTTAAAACTATGCTATAAACATCATAAAACCTTAAAATGAAAAAAAAGAAAGCAAAATTATGTTGTTTTGGCCGATCTCTTATCTAACTTATATAAGATGTCACATTATATCCCATAACCTCTTATTTTTAAATATTATGATTGAGCAAGTATAAAGAACAAGACAGAGTACCCGTCGAACCGACCGGTTTGGATTGGTTCAGTTTGAAAAAAATTAAAAATCACACCAAATTATTAGTCATCGGTTTTTTGAATTTGAAACTGAAAATTTAAAACCGAACCGATCCACTAACATTTAAAACCGAACCAAACCAATCAGCTTCAAACCGAACCAAACTAACCGGAACCAAACCGAACCAACCGATTCAAATCGAACCGAACCGACCGGAGCGTCTGTAGACATTTTTTTCCTGCACTATGCCCATCTAATTAAATGTTAGCAATAGAACCTTGGATGCAACTGCCTAACAATGCAACAACAAAAATCAAGCTAGAGAGCGTGCCATTCAAGATGCATGCATTGGCGAAAATATGACTAAAAACGAGCTTAAAAGCAGCCGGCATCCTTCTCCTGCAGCTCCAAAAGATTCCTCGTTTGGAACTACCAAAGGTACAACCTTAGAGACGAGAATCAGAACAGCATCATCTCGAGGCGACCGAAATGGAAAAGGTGGTGATTCCCGAGGTTTCTCTCACAGGCACTGTCAGTATGCCTGTGGTTGGAATGGGAACAGGATCATATCCTCCTGCGGATCAACAGACGGTCCGAGCAGCTGTCCTTGAAGCCATCAAGGCTGGTTACCGACACTTCGACACTGCTTTTGTGTACGGGTCAGAGCCGGCCATCGGAGCGGCAATTGTTGAAGCTATCAGCGCAGGTCTCATACACTCACGCCAGGAGCTTTTTATCACTTCTAAGCTGTGGGCCAGTTTTGCCGAGCCTCATCTTGTCCTACCAGCCATCCACAGCAGCCTAAGGTATGCATGTGATGTTTGAACTTCAAGGCTTTGCTTGGAGATGACTCTTATAGTCTTATGGCATGGTTGTTAATCAGGAATTTGAAACTGGACTACCTGGATCTGTATCTCGTACACTGGCCTCTGAGACTCAGCCCAGAAGCTCGGTCGGTGCCGCCTCTCGACGAGCATGTGTATCCCTTGGATATCAAATCGGTATGGGAAGCAATGGAGGAGTGCCAAAACATGGGGCTGGCCAAGGCCATCGGCGTCAGTAATTTCTCTTGCGCAAAGCTGACTGAGTTGCTGTCCTATGCCAAGATCCGACCAGCTGTTAACCAAGTACGTCATCCGTAATAAGTATTGGTTGAAGTTGAAGCATCCAGCTTGGTTTAACAACATTCAAACGTAATGTTAGTAGCCTCTGAGAACTGCAGGTGGAACTGAGCCCAGCTTGGCATCAAAAGCATCTACGCAAGTTCTGCAAAGATAATGGCATTCATGTCACTGCTTACTCCCCGCTGGGCGCTTCAGGGACTAAATGGGGCGACGGTAGGATTTTGGAGTCTGATGTGCTGCAAGAGATTGCAGAGGCTAAAGGCAAATCCGTGGCTCAGGTTCCAGACACATACATTCTCTGCTTCTTATATCAAAATACTGATGAAGTCAAGTTGTACGAATGGCCGATAAAAGCCCAGCTTCTTTTTCTGTGGCATGTTTCGTAGGTCGCAATGAGATGGGTGTATGAGCAGGGGGTGAGCGTGGTGGCAAAGAGTTACAACAAGGAAAGAATGAGCAACAACATCGACATATTTGGCTGGTCTCTTACTGACTATGAGCTGAGAAAGATTGATCAGTTTCCTCAGTGCAAAGGCGTTCGCTTTGTAAATACTTTGGGGCAAACTGCTTTTGCACTGGAGCTTGATGCAGAGATTTGAGCCTTCATATTGAACTTTTGCAGCTTGCCATCTGCATAATATGAATAACATAATGTCTTGGTTCGATGCAACAATTTTGTTCATTAAGCTCGCCATTTTTGTTGTTATTGAAATTGTTAGTAAGTTGGTTCCACACTTAAAATCATGGGCGATGTAGGATACAATCCCTTTATATGCACCAATCCCCTCACTTGCGAGATCGTTAGGCGGACGAAACCGCATATGACGGATGACACATGAGACCTCGTGCGGACATAACCAACACGTTAGACCGGTTTATTCAGGGATGCGGTTAAAACTTGCTCTGATACCATGTTAGTAAGTTGATTCCACACTCAAAACCAATTGATAATGAGTGGGAGAGTCCAACAATACTTAGGTTGTATTTGGTTTAGGAAAAATTTGATGGAAAGGAAAATTTGATGGAAAATTAGTAAAAAAATTCATTGTTTGGTTTAGATGAAAAATAGGAGGGAAATAAAATTAGATGAAAAATTTGATGGAAAATGTGTTTCTACATATATTAAACAAATTACCAGTTTTTGAACAAATTCAATGTATTTCATCAAATTTAATGCATGAAATGATGAAATATTGATACTTTTCTACCTATTTTCATAATACTCTCCATGATTATGGAAAATGAAATTGATTCCCAATAATTTTCTTTGATATTTTCTTTATGAAACCAAATAAAGGAAAATTAGATAAATCTTTCAAGGATTCCATTTCCTTTCAATTTTTCCAAAAACTTTTCTTTCCACCCAATTTTCCTTAAACCAAACACAATCTTAAAGTTCAAATCTATGAGGTCAATGGACGAGATATGATACAATCACTTCTATACACCAAACTTGTTGAAGTTGAGACATTCTGCAATATGGGACTTTGTTATTGAAATGCATATCATACGATGAAACATAGAAAGTAGTGACCAGAAGCTTAATAGCCAACTAACTTAACTGAGTCAATCCAGCAGGCAGAGGTTATTTCGTGAAGACCATGGGAACAAGATGAGGCCACTGAAGCTTACGGATTACTCAGATACTTTATGGATTATGTAGCTTATTTGCTTGGAGGGGGTGTCAGAAAAGGGACGGGAGGGAAGATGGAGGGAATGCCAGGAATGGGGACACCGGGAATTTGGAGAGGAGGTGGCAATGGGATTTCGAACGGAGGCGGTAAGGGGAATGGGAATCGAGGAATTGTTGGGGTCAGCGGAAATGGGAACAAAGGTGGCAAGCTTGGTATATACCGAGGAGCTGGTGGAAATGGAGGAAAACGAAAATCTTCGATCACGCTACTCTTGGCTCCTAACATCTCACCCTTCGAATTTTCTCCGCTTCTCGATGGCTCAGTGTTCGTTACTTGTGGCGTATTCGAAAGTTGGCGAGCGCCAGAGACTGGAGAAGAAAGATCGGTGAGCAGGAATAATAAGGCGGAGAGCACAATAAGAAGTTGCATGCAACAGACTGTCTTCATTGCTAAGCTGAGGGCTCTATGAAGAGGGTAGATTATTTCTGTTGGCATGGGTTTTTCCTTTGCATGCTCATATTTATAGAGACTTTAGACAGAGGCATAAATAATGCAGAAGATGGAGTTGAAGTGAGTGCCATGTCTGGTTTCATCGAGTCAGCTTTCACACAGTCTGCATCTGAGTATTTATTTTACTGAGTTCCATCTTTAACTTCATCTAGTCTCCTTCAGTCAGTCTGAAGGCAACATTGGTTTACGTTTCTCTTCTCAACATCTTTAATGTTCTTCAAACATATAATTAGTAATTTTAAATCTTTAAATTTATAGAAATTATTTTCTAAGTTTTTAGAATTTCCGTTCTAGCGACAGGTTGGGGTACACCACCCTATCGGAGTTTTCTGCGCAACAAAGTCGTCTAGGAGTTGGACTCTATGAACAGAATAAAGAACGCATCAGTTGGAGCAGCCAAATATGGACTTTATAACTTCATAACATACACAGTTAGCTATGTTATCAAAAGGGGCCATGAAAGTAAGAAAAAATTTTAAGTGAATATATAAGTAATTCTGTTGAATATCGAGACATTTCTGATGAACATGAAAGCAAAAAAAATGAGTATGGACCATAAAATAATCTGATAAATATATGAGCGATTTTGATAAATATATAAGCAATTTCTAATGAATATCCAATCAATTCTGATAAAGAAAGAAGTTTAACACGTTTTCATTATTAAACACACAAAATGACACCGTTTTCGTAAAATACAAAATGAAGGCACGTGAGGATCAAATAAAACGAAGTGTTGATTAAATTCAAAACGATGTCGCTTGAGCGAGTACCTACTTCCAAAGCACGTAAGAATTTGCGCCGAGTAACAAGGTGATTTGGTGCTGGTCGGCTGTGTATTATTTTTTGGTATTTGTCATATTTATTTTCAAAATAAAATTAATTTAGTCTAATTTCGCTTGATCTACAATTGAATCATAATTTATGCTAATTTAATACATAAAGCAATACTGGATATGCCCGTAGGTAGTAAGAAAACATCCTTAGTTTTTTGTCGGAATACTTAGTATTATATATCTTTTTACTACTTATTCGCACGATCGGTTCTTTTCCATTCGGATCGCCGAAAGACATAGAGGGTGGAGTTCCGATGGCGCGACGAGCTGCTCAATCCGTCAACCGACTCATCTCAATCCCCGCTCATTTCTCCAAATGCCTCCGCCCCAGATCCGTCACCTACATGCCTCGCCCCGGCGACGGCGCCCCCAGGCCCGTAACCCTAATCCCGGGAGACGGGATCGGCCCGCTAGTCACCGGCGCCGTCGAGCAAGTCATGGAGGCCATGCATGCACCCGTCTACTTCGAGAAATTCACCGTCCACGGTGATATGAAGAGCTTTCCGGATCAGGTGATGGAATCCATCAAGAAGAACAAGGTCTGCCTCAAAGGCGGCCTCGCCACCCCCATGGGCGGGGGCGTCAGCTCCTTGAACCTGCAGCTCAGGAGGGAGCTCGACCTCTACGCTTCCCTCGTCCATTGTTTCAATCTCCCGGGCTTGACTACCAGGCATCAGAATGTCGATATTGTGGTGATTAGGGAGAATACGGAGGGAGAGTATGCCGGGCTGGAGCACGAGGTTGTGCCTGGCGTCGTTGAAAGTCTTAAGGTTTTGCATTCATATGTTTCTTTTTATACTACTCTCTAGTTTCCATTTTCACTCTCAGTATTTGTCTCATTCATTTTTGGTGTTTGTAGTAATAATTGGTTGATGTAATCAATCATCATCCACCACTTGTCAGATCCTTCCAAATCTCCAATGCAAGTGAATGTCGTTTACCTATTTTCGTTGGAGATTAGATCGGAATCATAGCATAAATCACACACTATTGTATCATTGTTACTATTGTTTAGTGTTCTGCAGTCGAAGGCTACTACTCTGGTATTGAAAAGCTCGGTTATATGGTGATTTTTATGTGGAAAGTACTGTTTCTGATTGTCTGATAGTGTTTGGTAATTCTGTTGTAGGTGATAACAAAGTTCTGCTCAGAGCGAATTGCCCAATACGCCTTTGAGTATGCCTATCTGAACAATAGAAAGAAGGTGACTGCTGTCCACAAAGCAAACATCATGAAGCTGGCAGACGGTCTGTTTCTGGAATCATGCCGGGAGGTGGCAGAGAAATATCCAGGAATAGAATACAATGAGATAATTGTTGACAACTGCTGCATGCAGCTGGTATCAAAGCCTGAGCAGTTTGATGTAATGGTATGTTTCAAGCTCTATATTGCATAATAAGCTCCAATCTGTAAGCAAGTGTGTCTGCCTTTTTGTGGTCCATGGGTGTAACTTTTCCCTGGAGAATACAATTGCTCGCTGATAATATCCTCCCTCGTCTTTTTACATAAAAATATTTCCATTGTGAAGAAACATGTCATTCCTATTTCACTCATGGCTTTTCGTTCTGCTTGACATCTTTATGGTAATCTAATTCAAATGCTTACTTTTTTTCAGCAATTAATCAAACATAGAGAGTATATTAACCAATAATTGAAGTTTGGTAGTTACATCTCCTGCTGATTTAGATAGCTGCATCAATAAGAGTGAAGATGTGTACTGAAATTCTATAAAGGAAACTGCATCCTTTGCAGCAATATCATGTCTGGGCAAACACGTCATTTTCTCTCGTGTGCCTGATATTGTATTGATTGGATTACACAAGAGGCTATCATCTGAGGCTAATATGAAAAGTGTTTTTCCAAAACACCTAAGATAGTTGACTTGGGTGCATAGCTAGTTCTTTACGCCGCATTACCACAGTATATATATGGCATAGAGCTTGTCTTGGGACAAATCATTTTGTTCTGATTTTTGTGTTCCGGCATTGGTTTTTGTAGGTCACCCCCAACCTTTACGGAAATCTTGTTGCCAATACAGCAGCTGGTATTGCTGGTGGTACTGGAGTTATGCCTGGAGGTATTGGCTAACGTGTATACTATATTTTTCCAGTTTGCGTTTACGTACTGAGTTCCATTGTTGCACTTCTATGAAGAAATTTCTCAAAACAACCTCCATTTGCAGATGTCTTTTCAAGTAGGCAATCATATTACTATGTTACTACTCTTCTTGGGCACTGTATGACATGGAGTCCACGTGGGTGCCCCATTTGTTGAATAATTAGTTCGAACCAACATCATCTATCATTCTTAGAGGTCGCTGGGGCTAAATTGCATCTTATTAACTTTTGTGAAGTTTAACCCAAAACGTACTAAAAGACTGTGGGATATAATATATCACAAATCTTGAGAAAATTCTGACCACAGTGAAATTGAATGGTGTCATTCCCAGAGTTTGCAACTGCATCCTACACTGCTCTAACTGGAGATTCCACAGTAGCTCATATGTTCAACGGTCAAAACCTCTAGTAACCAGTTCTGCTTTGACAGAAGATGTCAAAGTCTGTTAACCTGCCATATCATGCACCTCTCCGCATATTGGCTGAGATCGAGGGCCTGGCGTTTGAAACATGTCCTTGACATGCATGCCATATTTATTGGAGTGCACAAATTCTGTGTTTCTGTTTGTTTTGTGGCTTCAGCTACAATATAAGAGGGCCCTTGAAATGCCTTCCAAATAAAACTGAATTCGTCTGTCAACATTTGATTAGATTTGAGTTCAATATTCTTTCGTCAAAGTATTGTTTACATGGACTGTGTCATTTCTACGTGCTTGATGATCTTAGAGGTCTGTTCTTAGTGAAAATCCAGGAAAAATATTTTTCTTTCCCATTATTTTTGGTTGTACTATAATAAACACTTTGGAGTTCTTGTTGTTCTATAAAGTTTTTGCATCTCTGCTGCTCAACTCAGAGATGTCTCTTTTGCTCAAGAAAAAGAAGTGGAATTATGATCTTCTAATAAGTTTTTCCTTACAACCAAACAATGGTAATTCATTTTCATACCAAGAATTTCTGTTCCTTTTATTTTTCTGCTACCAAGCTGGCCCTAAGGCTCACTCTTTGCTTCTCTACAATGGTTACTCAATTTCATAGCAAAAAACGTCTGCCTCTCTTATTTTTCTGCCTACCAATCGGGCACTCAGGCTCACTCTTTACTTGCCCATGTACTCTGGCAAATCATCTTTTCATGTTATTTGATTCACTTCAACTTGATGAAATTTTTGAAGACACATTTCGAACTCGTCACTACTTACACACGATCATCAAGGGAGCTAACTAGTTATTGATTTAGTTTGACCTTGTATTATTGAGATACTGAATTGTCTCTAATGTAATATAGGGTGCAATGCTCGCTGGTAATGGAAATGGTATCTTTAACCACAATTCGGTGTTTTACAATAAACACTAGACCAAGGGTATTAATTTAGTCAGGCTGCGTATACAGAACAGTCTAGCTCACCCATTGCTGGGTGACATTTTTCTTTAATCAAGTATCTGTAAATATTGCAAATTTGAGCCACCTATTCCGACGTACTTTTGCCCTGCGTTATCTGATTTTACTGAACATGTTTTCATCATTGTCCAGTAATCTTGTCTGATTTCCCATGATCTGTAGTTCATCAGTGTGCGTACAATTTTTTCGTTGGAGCGTAAGTATTGACTCGGTGCTGGTGTGACTGCAGGAAATGTGGGAGCGGATCATGCTGTGTTTGAGCAAGGTGCTTCTGCAGGGAATGTCGGAAATGAAAGAATCATTCATTCTAAGAAAGCAAATCCCGTTGCCTTGCTCCTCTCATCTGCCATGATGCTTAGACATCTCCAGTTTCCTTCATTTGCTGACCGACTAGAGTGTGCTGTCAAACAGGTGATTGCAGAAGGCAATCACCTAACAAAGGACCTTGGCGGAAGCAGCACCACTCAAGAGGTCGTTGATGCAGTTATAGAAGCCTTGGAATAATACCTGAAAATCTGTTACAGGACTGCCTTGCCTACGAGTATTCAATTCAGAAGTCATACTTTTTAATGGTCAGTGATCCTATTCTTTGGGTAATAATAAGTAAGTAGGTCCTTGAGCCTAAAATATTAGGTTTATAATAAAAACATTCGCGTTAATTTTTTTGGTAGATTGATTTGACCGAAGTTGTCATACCATGTGACCGGTGAAGGAAAGATCTGTAACTCCTTGTTTTCATTTATCTTTAAGCATGCACAGCAGCTATCCTAGCCTTTCTTGCCCCTCAAGGGGTTGTATGCTTTTAGTAGTGGAGCATGTGTGAGTTCATTTTTCTTGATTGTGGTTCATTGATTGAGCTATTGGTTTCTAACAATGAAGGCAGACAGGTGTTTGAATAAATTCATATATTTCTTATTCTTCCATAATGTTCACTGCTTAAATGATTGAATATTTATACAATAAAATCAATAGGGTATTGGTCCAGTGATCTTGGGGGCTGTCTAACACTTATAAGATCATATGTTTGAGCCTTGTTGCCTTGTTGGTACCGCTTTGCACTTAGATACGCTAGAGGTGCGTGTGAGTCATGACTAGTGAGTTGTTGAAAATTTGGGTGAAAAACGGTTCGGTTTTGTAGTTTACTTCCTGATTTCCAACCGAATTGAGTAATAATAATGTCAACGCTTCGATCCAAAGTTTCTTATGTCTGTAATTCGGTTGAACCAAAAATTGAATAGTTAAAAAAACTTTATTAGTTCATTGTTATATATTATGATTTAGTTTGAAGATATTAAGACAAGATAAATTAGACAATCACTTACAGAAGGATAGTTATGTCATTATATATAATCGTCATTTGGTATTTGTTTGGACTGAGAACCCAAATAATTTGGTTCAATTTAATTGAATCGATTTATAAGCGATCCAATTTTAAAGATATAAAACCGAATAATTTTAAATTTCATCCAATTTAGTTATATATGAAAACCTACCTATGAACACCCTGTAATTAGTTTTAGCTATTTTCTTAGAAGTGTTCAATTTTTTTATTTGTGGTTTCTTTTAGTTTAGAATTATATAGTCTCTATTATTCGGGTTAGATGTAATATCCATCACTACAAAAAAAAATTAGGGTAAACTACAAAAACATACTCTGAACTACCATCCATTTTCAAATGAAGTACCGAATTTATTAATTCTACAATATCAATATCGAACTTTTTAATTCTTCGATTTTTGTACTATAAACTTAATAAAATGCAAAAATTTATATAAAAAAAGATTTTGTGCCTGATATGTTTATGCAAATTTCAAAATTCTAGCTAAATAGTTGGACTTATAAATCAATTCTCATATTTCATGTTAATTTCTTCTTTCTATTAAGTGTATAGTACTGAAATTGTAGAATTAAAAAGTTCTGTACTAAAATTGAAGAATTAAAAAGTTCGATACTTAATTTGAAAACTGGTGGTAGTTCATGGTATGTTTTTATAGTTTACCCAAAAGATTATTAGTACTATGATGGGTTAATTTATTTTGCTCCAACCTTAAACCCATTAATTTATATAGTAAGTCGGTGCTATCTCTTTCTATTATCTTAGGAGGGTTTAGTGCATAAAAAAATGCAAAACCAACTAGGTATTGACCCAATGATTTGGGATGTTGCCTAACAATCCTTGACTCAAGGGTTCGAGTCTTAATGATATTGCATTTACGTTTAGACATGCTGGAGATTAATTTTCGATTAGGAGATGAGAGAGAGCGTACCATAAGAATACTCCTTCTGGTTCGTCTCCATCTACGTCTTCTGGCATCAAACAATCAAATGAGAGATTTGATTTTCGGCCAATATTTAGTTATATTGGAAAAACCAGATAATTGGAGTTGTAAGAAGCTGTCTGCCAATTTAGATGAATCTGCCAATTCATTTTGGACGTGAATATCGTCCTGTTCTAATACTGAAATTGAGTAATTGTTTCTTTAAATATGTTTTACATAAAGCATAGTTTATAGGAATATATGCCATGCCATGTTTTCAAATTCCACCTAGTTAGAAAAGAATAGTGTTCTGAAATTAAGAGTTTGAACCTACCTATTAGAAATTGACATTTCATACATGCTACTTCGAGGGTCTGAAACTTGAAATTATAATATCTGAATTAAGTGATCCTTGTGTCTAAATTATTTAGCTCAAAACAAACTTTCTAACAGTATAAAAATCATAAGCTAGTTGTGTCTGGTTATGACGTTATTATGTGCCAAAGTTGGACTATTTAATTTGTGTTATGAGGAGTTCTCGATAAGATGTTAACTTGTTTTTCGTCCTTATAAAATGTAAAATTATAGGTTATAATGGAGCATTATTATTGTTCAAGTTCTTTAAGGCTGTGTTTGGTTTAGGAAAAATTATAAGGAAAGGAAAATTTGATGAAAAGTAAAATTAATCATGGATTCCATCTTATTTTTCCTTGTTTGGTTTAAAATGGAAAATTTGAAGGAAAATTTCAAAACTCCTTTTAATTTACCTTAACTTTCTTTCTAACTTTCCACATAATTTTCTTTCCCTCTTATTTTCCATCTAAACCAAAAATTGGATTTTACCAATTTTCCTCCACATTTTCCTTTCCACTAAATTTTCCCTAAACCAAACACAGCCTAAGGATTGATGGATTCACATGGAAGAACTGAGTAAATCAGTCCTACATATTTCATTTCGTACAAAACTAAATATATGATTATTTATAAAGTTCATTGGGTATAATACGTACATAACTATATCCATTTGGAAAAGTGAAAACGTCATACCGAGCATTCATTTATGCATACACACTGCATCATGTGTCTGTGACGTCATTTTTACGAAAAGATATAATGCTTGTTATATGCTTGTTCCCGCGTACACATGTGCATTTGACATATGTCATTTTTATGTAATGTAAGAAATATATGTGCCAACAAAATGACAAATAACCTCCTAAGTACATAATAAAATTACGAACGGTGAGAGAGCCACATGACGAAAAAATATTAATCAATGTTATAGACTAAAAGAACTCTCTCGGCTCGTCAAAAAAAATCAAAACTTCAAAAATATTTATCCCTAACCGCTATTCTACTTCATATTATTAGTTACAAAATCAATTAAAATGAATACGCAAAGTTGACATAAATAGGAAATCCCACGCAGAATACAGTACTTGTAATAGAAGAAATGGAGTTGAACAAATTGGAGGAAGATGGACTTGTTAATGACCTTATACCAACTCTGATGTGATCCTAAATATGTATTCCAAACATATCTTCACAACAATAATTTCACATTACAGAAACTATACATCAATTTCCCAAATATAAGAATGGCTGTGGCTCCCTTTGTTTCATCATCAACTTTTTTTCATCTCATTTGAGGCATATGACATTTCTACAGTCATTTTATGTGTCCTTTTACGAGCAACTGACCATGGTCATCCCTGTCAAAAAGACGTTCAATCAGATCCTCCCAGTTCCCTGACGGCCTGTTGCCTTTTCTTACGGAACCGACAGAAGAAGAAGATTCAAGGCTTGTGGCAGACATATGGTCGTTGTCTTGTCCATCTCCTGAAGGTGAATATGCATGGGGGATATCTAATGTGACGGCCCTTCGGAGTGCAGCCTTGTGCTCCTCATTGTGCTCTTTGGCTAGAGTCTCTTGCCTTTCCATCTTTTGTGTTGGCGGGATCTCCATGGCTCGATATTTCTGAAGCATCAACTGAGATCAATGAAAAACAAGAGAATAAATAAAACACAATCAACAGAAACGACATGGAATGAAAGATCTAACGAATGAAGCTTATTAGTAACTCACGGAGGCAGAAAGAGGCAACGAACAAAATGTAACTTTATCAGTTATCGCTGACTAGTTTGGTGCAGGGAAGCAAGTGAAGTTCAGCTTTCATAGACGGCTAACACATAAACGGTCAACCCTCTACCACTGGTGTGTTATCCCTCTGAAGAGAATGCAGATCGGCTCCCTTCGCTTATGTCATGTGTAAGCTCATAACTTCTTAATTCGCACAGTAAAATACAGTGTCTTTATATCTCATATTTCTAAATAAATATAATGATCTACCACCCTACGAGCACCAGCACTACTCATGCCCTCCACCTATGTTGCACATAAACTCCGAGAGAGTACAGTACCCGGTAACTGCAGCCCGTACCCGTATCTAGAAAGAGAACTCCAAAAACTTTTTAAAAACTTCTCTATAATTTTAGCGGCTTAAAATTACTAATGTATGTTTGAAACACCTAAAAAATTTGCTTAGATGTTTTTGTTGATTGTTTGTATATAAAAACTAAAATATTTCTATCACAGTTGTGTTTATAACAGCTAATTAATTGCTACACAAAAATAATAGTCTTTTAAGGAATTTAGTAACAGTTACTATGACGTACCCGTTTCTTAATAATTTCAAAACTCATTTTCCTGTATCTGTACCCATTCACGTTTCCGTCCCGTATCCATGCAACTTAGTTCCACTATCCACTAGTTCAGCGAAGACTGCAAGGACCCTAATAGTCTACCACCGCATGCACTTGTGCCTAACATCTTATGAGTTATAATTTCAGGTTATAGTTTCCGCCTCCATTGAAATATTCTTTTACGAACTAGTTAAATTATTCCCCTTCCGTAAATATCTTCTACTAACTATTTACATTAACCAATTGTATGAGGTGCTGAGATGTAATTGGCCAATTTTCATTTCCCTGAGTAATGCACACAATGTAAATATAACCATAAAGTTAACTAGTGCATAAGAATAAAAACCATGAACAAAGTAATCGATGAGGAGAATTCTCACAGCAGGGATCATATTGGTTTACAGCCGCAGCGAGAAATGATGGGACTAATACTTTGGTTTAGGATTCAGATTCGAAATAATGGAACATGGGTAACTGTGAACTTACATCCAGAGCCCTTTGGGACTCTCTTTCTATCCAAAGAAGCGCATGATCTGAGGTGGCATTACAAGAAAGGACTATATGCTCAAATCTTCCATCAACAGGAACTGCGGTCCTCACCACTGGTGGATTCCTTCCAATCCTGCAGACCCAACATGTTTTCAAATGCCTCAACTCCAGAAGTACATGTACATTTTATTCTAGAAATGATAAACTAATGCAACAGAGAGTCCAACCGATAAAATGTGATACTATTAAATTTACAAAGCATGTCAAAGCTCAACAGGACAGGACATACATTAAAATTCCAACCTGAATGGTTTTCTCTCCACAATATGATAGCATCGGCCTGGAGCATATAATCTCCTTGGATCCTTCAAAAAATGTTCCTCTGGTATGCACGTATCTCTCATGCATCTCAAGCATAATACGCAGGGCAAACTGGTCAATATTACACTCAAGTTCTTAGTCAAGTTCGACACATCAAGCAGAAGCAGCAGATACATTGCAATTTACAATTACATCATCACCTGTAGACCAACAAGCATGATGGGAAGTAATGGAAGTAGTACATGACTTATACCAGTTAGAGGTTGGTTCATCACACTGGCTTTTCATATAAAGAGAGAAAAAAAATGCAAGTGTGAATAAATCATCTGGCTAATGCATACCAGAAAAGCGACTGAAATATGTCCTGCAAAGGCGTAGCTGTTCGTGGTAAAAAATCATCCTGGTACAGTAAGAGTATCATTATCAGAGATGTTGGAACATGTACCATTTGTCTCTACTGGAATGTCAGTGAAACACATCAGCACATATTCTATAAGTATTTTAAAGTAGTTTATGTTTGAATCAAATACAGATTTAAGGTTCATTAACCTGAAGCACAATAGAGTTGATGACATCGGCATATCTGACAGCCAAGTTTAAGGACATGCAACGGGCAGGCGCAATTGCATAGCACCTGATTCTTTTTCTGTCAATATTTCCAAACTGCTCGCGATTTCTGACCACCACAATTGTCAACAAAGCAGCGACACCAGATCCAAGTGAATGCCCAGTGAATGTCAAAGTGTAATTCGGATACTTCTCAACCAATTCCCTCAAGGTATCACATTCGGTATTCAAAACATATACGGCGGCCTTCAACAACCCGTTGTGGACGTATCCGCCATCGAATTTCCTTTGTCCCGGCTTGTTGTCAAGCAGAGTTTTATAGTCACTTTGGGATCCGAGGTTTAGGCCTCTGATTGCAAGAACTATATCAGCATGCTCGTGATCAAGATACAGCAAGTAAGGCGGAACGCGACCTTGAGTGTCTTTGTAGCTCTTTTTTGTGATGACACAATCAGGGTCGATTCCATATCCTCCGGGCGGGGCGGAAACTGGGTTGCGAAGATCATCTTCGTAGACGGCTAAAATGTACCTACAAAGGCGAGGGATGGGCTCAAACTCCTCAGGCGTGGCTTCAGGCCAGTTCTCACTGTCGTGTCCACCGGTATGAAGACACTTTTTCCATGCCCATCTGGTACAAGCCAAGCAGTAGACGCACTCTAGAAGCGGCAATCCGCAGGCAATAGACATCGATCACTTCAGTGGCATGTGAAACAGAGGCAACGGACCAGGAATCCAAAGAATCAACGAAAGCTGAATTGAGGCACAGTCATCAAAATCACCAACCTGATAGAATATCGAAACTTGAATGGAAGTAAGATAGCCCAGCTAATGCGATCAGGGTTTACGGAAAGAAGAGTAATGGGGGAGTTCTGCAAAAGCTAATAATGTGCTCTATTACCGACTGAGTCGCTAGCTGAGCAAAGCTGCTGAAACTGACAGAGAGGAGAAGATGAGACAATCGGAAATCTAGAGGGCGAAGATAGCTAGCTGTAAAGATCTCTGTTTTTCTGTTTTTTGTTTTTTTTATTAAAAATTAATGTCGTTGAAGGATGTTGCCAGAAGAAGATGTCGTCAAAATCCGAATCTCAAAATTATTCTATTTATTATCCCATATAAATTGTTTTTATTTTATTTTAATGAAACTCGATTTGATGGACATTCGTTATTATATAGTTATAGGATCTGGTTAAAAATATAGTTGAAATTAAGTATTTATTTTATTTATATATGTATATAAATGTTTTATGTGAGATTCGGATAACGGATCCTATTGTCTTTCACCATTGTGATACATAAATTATAGGTTGTAAGAACATATTTGGTTTCTCTTATTGTAATAATAATAATAATAAAACAATAAATGTTAAAATTACATAAAATAAAATAAACACTTTGTTACAAGAGTATGAGGGCAGACGATTAGATAGTTGCAAGTCCTTGCAACGCTCTGTACAAACGATTAACAGACTTCACAAACTGAGCATCGTTCCGTTTAATTTCTATATATAAAACAGAATAGTATTGGGAGCGTCGCGGTCGGTTCGGTTCGGTCCCAATCGGTTCGGTCTCGGTTGGTTTGGTTCGATCCCGATTGGTTCGGTTCGATTTGAAATCGGTCAGTTTGATTTGGTTCTGGTTGGTTCAGTTCGGTTTGAAACCGGTTGGTTTGGTTCGGTTTTAAATGTTAGTGGATCGGTTTGGTTTTAAATTTTTGGTTTCAAATTTCAAAAAACCGATGACTAATAATTTGGTTTCATTTTTAATTTTTCTCGAACCAAACTGATCCAAACCCGTCGGTTCGACGGGTACTCTGTCTTGTCTTTATATAACAGAATAGGATTGGGAGCGTCGCAATGCTCCCGGTTGGTTCGGTTCGGTCACGGTTGATTCGGTTCGATTTGAAATTGATTGGTTAGATTTGAAACTGATTGGTTCGGTTCAATTTTAAATGTTAGTAGATCGGTTTGGTTTCAAATTTCAAAAAGCCGATGACTGATAATTTAGTTTGATTTTTAATTTTTTTGAACCGGACCGATCCAAACCCATCGGTTCGACGGGTACTCTGCCTTGTTTCTCTATAAAAATTTTGGTGAATCAAACTTATGAAGAGCATCGAGCCAAATTACATTAATGATTGTCTTATTGTTTTATCGAATTCTTAGGAGGGATTTGTCTACTTTTTGATAATTAAGGGGCTAAATTTAAGCGGAAATTTTTTGTATAACTTCTTGTACAAAACTTTCAAATGGTATGAATGCATCTGGGCATTTTTTTTTGGGAGCAAATTCGATCTCCTCTCCAGCACGCGACTCCTCCTCCGGCTGAGTGTCTTGCAAACAACTAGAGCTTAGACAATATAAAGATCGATTTTCGCATAGCATCTGAGTCTGTACAAATAGAATAGGTACGACGATAGGTTGGATAAAAATATGGTCATTTTAATATTCCATTTTCTAAAAATTTGAGTCTCTTTTAGCATGTTTTATACCATTTATGTTTGTTTCTTATTCATTTAATTAAGACAAAAATACAGAAACAAGGGGTTGGAGTGCAAAGGAAGCAGAATGTAAAGAAATTAAGGCTATATGACAAGTTGGTGAAGCTTGGACAATATTTGTTCGAGTAAGACATTACAAGGGAGTATACTTGGATCGAGTAAGGAAAACGTAATGCCTTCTTAGTTGTACATGGCCAATTGCACATCTTCAAGGGAATATATGCGACCGAGAAAGAGCATTTATTGACCTTACTGGACCAATTATGGAAATTGAATAAAAATGTACTCGATCGAGTGAGGACAATTATTGATCTTACTTGACCAAGTAATGTAATGTAATTTAAAAGGATATTAATCGATCCAGTAAAGGAATTGTAGTTAAAGGAAACTAATCGACTGAGTATACCACACTCGTCCGAGTAAGGGATTTTGCCTGTATTTTACTCGACCAAATACATGTAGATTAATGGAGGAATCAAAGAGAAAATCCTCAATGCGCTAATTGGCACTAAATGCTCCCTTTCTTACTCTCCTCCATCACGACATAAAGGAGTCATCTACCCCATTCAACACATGAAGTCACAAATTCTACTCTTCTCTCTAAATACATCCATACACTCTTATAGTTTTAATTTAATTTTATAGTTTGTAAGCTCATCATAGTTTTCACTAATATCATGAGTGAGTAGTAGATCGTAGTTCCATAAATTCTATGGATCTTAAATTTTTCATTTTCTTTAAAACTAATGTTTAATTTATTATGTTATTCATTATTGTCATGTTGTTTTTATTATTATTTGCATATCTGTAGTAAGTTGTATGTCTTATTAATTTAGTACGTCTTATCTTAGACTTTGATATGCTAGAATAGTAAGCCATAGGATGTGCATTAAAGAAGATTTCGACTCATCCACGTTCCGGGCTATATTCTCAATCAGTAAAACAAGAAACAGAGTCAATTGATTGTATATCTAGTTGTAGTCAACCAACTTGGCCACTCGAAGGTGAGAATTTGATGTTGTCCGAGGAAGTTGAGTGAGAACAAAAGTTTAAATAAACTTACTCGATGTTAAGCAATAAACCAATAAAGTCAAGAACCGGAATTATTTAACTACTTTACTGAATTATAGTCATCCAATCCTGATACCCTTAAGGTAAGAATTGGCGAGGAAGTTGAGTGGGAACAAAAGTTTAAATAAACTTACTCGATGATAAGCAATAAACCAATGAAGTCAAGAACCAGAGTTATTTAATTACTTAATTTAATTATAGTCATCCAATCCGGGTATCTTTAAGGCGAGAATTGGAGGGTACTAGTATTAGATGAATATGAGTTTTAACTACACTTTTTACATGTCCAAGAAATTAAGTGCATCACACTTCCTGATGTTACGGGATGAATCAACATTGAAAAGAGTTTAGTTGGTAGCTGCTTCAAGGAAAGACCTAGCAGTCGGATATTGAAATGTGAGCTCAAGTGGATGCACTTATGTTTTACAACAACATGGCAAAATAAAATGAATATAATCATCTTTAGAAATTGAGAAACAATGGATAGTTAGGCGAAGTAGTATCCAAAAACGCTTTTATTAATTACATAGAAACTCAAAGAGTTGTTTGTTTAGATATGAGAAAATCTCAACCTACAAAAACTGGAACCATACACTGGGTACATTGTCATATCATTAGTAGAATTAAACAGTGAAAATCAGGGAGCGAATCTAGGCTTTCTGTATTTTTGTCGCATGCTCAATCAGTTACAGGATGTTCGTGGTGGCTAAAATATTAATAAAATAAAAAGAAAAGAAAAGAGAAAAAAGCCAAACATGAAAACGAAAAGTTAAACTTATGTCCGGTAACAACGCTAATTTGAGAAAACCGCCAGTCAGAGTTTTATGTAAAAAAGTACCTAGCCACACTATCAACCAGTAAGTCAAGTTCAAATTCACGAGGACGGAGAACCTACAAAATTAGTAACTAATAAAAGACAAAATAAAAAGACACAACTAAATGAGGTTTTAAGATTAAGATAGAACATGTAACACTGCAAAGAAGAAAATATCAGTAAGACTGACGTGTAGATCAGGTGACTAACTTGATATTGTGTTGACCATCAATACTAGAGATAAATGTAGTGAACCAAACTCATCAAAATATATGACCTTATACACAAGAAATCTGTAAAAAGGTATAAACAATCGCTCCTACCCTAATATATTCATACCATTTAGTCAATGATATAAATTTTATATGTCAATCATGCGAGACAGAAGCATAGAGAAAAGACACACACATTATCGAATAACGGTAGGGAATTCAGTCTTGGTAGTTTAGCTTACGCATACCTAGAGTATATTTACCATATAAACACACTTGACATATATTTATTTGATACTCAACTAATTGATATAGGTTTAAAACTTCACAATTAGATCAACGATAAGAAATCTCATGCAACAAAGAAATCATACTATAAAGTAATCATCTAGTTGAATCTCAATAAACATAGCATCAAAATAAGAATTTTATTAAGAATAGTAATCTCATAATATAAATTCTCAATTTATTGCACCCGGACTATAAAAGAAAAACTAGCCACGAATGATCATCGAAAGACACATAATAAGTTAAGTAAGAATAATCCTTACAAACCAAACCAGCTCATTTCTCCATTGATTTTCCTTGCTCTACTCAACTAGCTATTTTGGGTTAAAACTCTAATAGAATCTTGGACTTGAGAGTGTTGGTGTTGCATGACTCTTGCACTCCTTGCACGACACACTTGAAAGAGGGAGTGAAAACCTCTTTACATAGCTTGGGAATAATATCAATCTTAGCAACAAAGATCTACGCGAGTCACTAAATATCTCTGATTAAAATATCTTAAGGATTTTTTAAAAGATCACACTGATAATAATAGAGAAATCGAAAACATTATCTTGAGTCGAATTTGGGAAGATTCTATACATCACCTTTGATTGCACTGCTCACGTAAATCCATTCAGAATTAGATTTTGATTTTTCTTATAAAATTGAATATCTTTATTTTCTCTTTCTGTAGTCATTTGAATCATCGAAATCATATATCTAGTGTGAAAGTCATGGCACGCAAAGGTTTCCTTGCTCTGCTGACTTGATTTTAGGAAATAATAGAGCGTTGGACGTCATTAAAGATTCACCATGCGTGCTGTTGCAATCCTCAACACATGGCTGTGTGCTCGGTTAGATAGTGACTTTGGACATTGGATCCGATTTGGTCCGTTTTTTGCTTTGAAAACTCCATTTTTAGCACTTTTCGTATTAAGACCTAAATTCACCCTAAAATATGAAAATACCTAAAACCATTAATTTAACTCTTAAATGGTCAAATTAGGTGATTTAGGCAAAAAGTAGATCAAATTATCTAGTCTCATTAAAAAGCGACATGGCACAATACAAATAAATAACTTCAATAATCAAACATGAGTTCCAAAGAAAATGGATAATTTAGGATTCGTAGCATCCATTGAATAAAGACCTACTATTCACTCATTTTCAAATCTAACATCATTAAACTTAGTCATTGAGAACTCAAATCCCAAATTCTCATATTGCTGTATAAAAGAACTTTGTTTAGCATTTTCATGAGAATTAACTATCTTCAGCCCAAAGCATAAACCCCAAGCCCCAAACCCTATATATTAACCTTAGAAACCATAAATCATTATAGTCTTTTATATCCTTAACCCATAATATGCTATGATTTTAAACTCTCTCAACCCTGACCCCCTTATACCCTAACTTTTAATGCGTTGAGAACCCTAACCTCTAGACATTGAAAATTTTAACATTGTTACTCTTGAAAATCTTAAACCCTACACATGTTAATAACCATACACCTGACCCCAAAAATCATCTAATTTCTAAAATCTTATATGAAATCCCGTAGAATTCTTAATGATAACTCCTAATATTGTAACCGTTGAAAACTCCAATACCCTAACCCTTCACTTACACACACCCTCAAAAAATCCTTATACATGTCCTCGTCAACTTACCTCAAAACTCATACAAACCTTTCAAAATTCTAAACTCTGAACACTATCAAGTGTTCTCACCTTCAAGATGATGTGGGTCGGTTCAACATCTTTCCCCTAAAACAGTTGGAATTTACAAGTAGTTCTTCAAATCAAGTAACTTATAAATTTCATAGTTCATTACCAACAAGATGTTTCCCCTAACAATCTCACAAGATCAAGGTGGAGGAGGTGTGCGGCGTCTGGCCATCGCAAGAAAATAAATAAAAATAATCCATAATCACAGTATTTTATACCAAAATAGATTCTCATTCAATGGCTCATGTTGTCCTTATTTTCTCATCATAAATTGTTTCTTCACATCTTCATTCTTCCAACTCGTAATCCTAACATTATTGAGGTTAAAGAGCAGCCTAAAAAGAAAATTGAGAGTGTGTAGGGGCAGAAAACTTGTTGAAGAGATCAAAGTAGCAGCAAGAGGTAGAGATATAAGCGAGTCAATATATTGATAATCTATTTGAGATTATATAAGGTTAAAACTCTTATGAGAATAAATGAGACAGCCCGGAACAAAATAAAGCATATTAAATAAAATGAGTCAAACTTGAACAAAGAGATATTTGGCTCATTAATGTTCACAAACACCTCATTTATAGGCTCATTTGAAAGCTCGACTATAACTCGCTCAATTGTGAATTCGACCAGGAATTTTTTATATAATCATAAAGTTATTAATTAAAAATGTGATATTATTAAACAAATAGCTCATTAAAAATTTAATTTTGCTAGTTTAAAAGCACGTTTACCATATATGTTTAACTTAGATCAGATTACTTCAAATGCACCATATATATTGAATTTATATTGGACCAATCCCAATGCTCGAATAAAGTTTGAGCTCGTCTTCAACTTGTTAAAATTAAACGAGCCGAGCTTGAACATTTATCTAAATGTTCATTAAATCTCGGCTTGAGCTCGAATTCGTGAAACTTTTAACGAATAAAAGTTTCACACAGTTCATTGCAAGGGCCTTGGGCGAGATGAAAAATCAGACCCCTGCGAACAATACATGTATTCCTAAAACTTTATGAGCATATATTTTTTCACTATGATCTCATTAAAGAGAGCCAAATAACCTGATGTTTTAAATAAATTTAAACAAACGAATATATTCCTCAATAATCTCATATATGACTATTTTATTATTTTATGAATCGAAAAAAGTATAATCTAATGAGTTGTATGATTTATTATGTAGGTGCTTTGTGGTTGAATTATGTGAAAGAGATAAAAAAAAATAACACGGATAATATAGATTGATGTTCTAAAACAAATATGATGCGTCATTTTATCATAACAATTTTGTAAAAAATAATATACTTTTTTTATAATCTCATTGTGACTGAATTTTCATGTCATTTTTTTACGAGTATTTTTATTACAATTTCAAGCAAACTAATATATAAAAATGTTTCTTACTCTAAGGAGGAGCCATGAAATACTTTCTATTTCAAGTCAAAGCTCTTCTCGAAATGGTTTGGACAGTCATACTGATAGCTCTCAAGTGAACTGAAAAATGAATATTTCACCATATATAAAATATTGTATAGTTTTTATTTAAAACTTTAATGTAAATAAATAAACATATACTCCCTCTGTCCTCTTTTACATGTCACTTAACCGAATTTTTTTGTCCACTTTTACTTGTCACTTACCAATTTTCAATGCGTATTTAATATCAACAACTACCTTAAAATGTCAAACATTAATCACTTCATTATCATAATCAATAAAGAATACATTCCTCACCAATAATCATCTACCAATTTTACTTTTTGCACGAACTTTTTCAAAAAAATGTTAACCGCCTACCTATTAAATTTGTTCAACCGCTAGCATTAACTTCACCTTAATCTACTCAAATTAACCGTAAACGACATGTATTAGAGGACGGAGGGAGTATACTATATCATTTAGGAAAAATGCAATATGAAATACCACCTTAAATAAGTTAAGTAACGGATCTGGCTCAAATGCATATTTATAATGAATAACTAGAAAGTAGGCAGCAGCAGAACAACAAAGTTAACAAGAGCAATTGGCCAATGAATGACAATCTTATTACTGATGGCTTCTTGAGCCTCCATATTCATCAACTGGCATAGAACCACACAAGGTTTTAGACGTGTGTCTGCTAATACATTCCATGAAATATCTCCTCTAACCAAAAGACAAAACTATCACAATTCTCAAATGCACTGGACCAGATAAAGAACAACAAAATGAAGATGAGCGCATGATCTTAATCAGACAACAAAACGAGCTTCAGGAGTATCGAAATCAGGCGTGCCTGGCTTGAAAATCCTTCATGAAGTCCACCAACTTTTCCACCCCAGCATAAGGCATGGCGTTGTATATGGAAGCCCTCATACCGCCTACTGAGCGGTGTCCCTTAAGCTGAACCATCTTCTCCTTGGCAGCCTCCTTGACAAACTCAGCCTCCAGTTCAGACTTCTCCAAAGTAAATGGGACATTCATCAGTGACCTAACAGACTTCTCGACAGGGCATCTGTAGAACCCGTTGCTATTATCAATGGCATCATACAGCAGCTGCGCCTTCCTCACATTCTTCTTCTCCACCTCCTTCAGCCCACCCTGCTTCAGCAAATCATCAAACACCAACCCACACATGTAAATCCCATAGCAAGGGGGAGTGTTGTACAACGAATTGTTGTCGGCATGAATCTTGTAATCAAGCATGACGGGCGTAATCTCTTGCGCAATACCGAGCAGATCTTTCCTTATGATAACAATGGTGACCCCGGAAGGTCCCACATTTTTCTGAGCTCCAGCATATATGACACCAAACTTGCTCACATCAACAGGCTTGGAGCAGAAATTGGAGCTCATATCAGCGATCAAAATGCCCTCAGGGTTTCTGACAGTCGGATAGTTCTTAAACTCGACGCCGTGAATAGTCTCATTGGCGCATATATGCAAATACTTGGCGTGCACATTCTGATCCAAATCCTCAAAAGATGGAATCTTGGTGTACTTGTCGGATTTGCCAGTCCAGATGACCTTGGGCTTACAATACTTCTGGGCTTCCTTAAACGCCTTGTCGCCCCACGACCCTGTCACCACGTAATCAACCTCGTCGCCAGGCTTGCACAGATTCAACGGGATGGCGGCGAACTGGGTGGTGGCGCCGCCCTGGAGAAACAACACGGCGTACTCGTCCGGGATCCCGAGCAGCTGGCGGAGATCGGACTCGGCTTTCTGAATGATGGAGAGGAACTCCTTACCTCGGTGGCTCATCTCCATGACGCTCATCCCGGATCCGTTCCAGTCGACGAGCTCGGACTCGGCCTTGCGCAGGACAGATTCCGGGAGCGTGGCGGGTCCGGCGGCGAAGTTGAAGACCCGATCTGGGGATTGGGAGGAAGCGGGACGAGTGCTATGGAGGGGGGTGGTGGAGGATGCGACGCAGGAGATGCGGCGGCTGTTGTTGGCGGCGGATCTGAGGTTGAGGGCGTGGATTCTGGGGGTGTTGTTGGAGATGGGATTAGGGTTTCTGCGTAGAAGGGCGTGAGGAGAGGAAGCTGCGGCTGCGACGGCGGCTGCCATTCTCGTCGGATTCTCAGAGAAAAACAGAGGCGCTTTTCGCTTTCTGTTTACGATGAGATCTGGTGAGCGTTGGGTTGGTGCGTTTATTTATGACTCTTGTAGTGCTGCGAATATTCAGTGAGTCGTGGTTGGTGGTGCCTTCATACGCTTACGGCGTCGTTTTGGCTGAGATTGATACTAATTGAGCAGATGAATATGATATTTAATATTGGCTCTTGGTCGAGTTTAATATATATTTTTAAAATTTATTATAAAAATAGTATTGGTATATTATTATTGGTGTATAATTATTTTTTATTGATGATGATAATTAAACTATTAATATTTGATTTTTTTAAGATAGCTTTAAATATTAAATACTCATTGAAAAATAATAAATAAAAATAAAAATTATAAAAAAAAATCAATTACGTAACAAGTAGAAAGGGACAAAAAAAGAATATATTATTATAATTTTTTTCTTGTATTGACGAGCAAGTCAGATCTACTATATGGATTATAAAACTTTCATATAAATTGAAACAAAACTTACATAAATCTTAATAAGCAGTTAAAAATTGATTGAAATGTAATTCGTGATCAAAGTCAACAATCACTTTTACCGGATACGAATCCTTCATCATTTTAGAAAAATAAAATAAAATAAATATATTTTTGTAAGAAAATAAGATAAAGATTGTGAAGGGTGACGTCATGTGAGGAGTGGGATGGTGGCTGTCACGAGCTCCTCACGTGCGGGAGGGCGAGCTTGCGAGGAGCGGTCGTCTGGTCCGTAAAATCGAATCACTAACCTCCGCTCATTTCTAGGTTTTCATCTTCCATGTCCCGTTCATCAACTGCCCACAGCTCTGTCCAAAGGTAAACCCAATTCAGCTTCACTCATACCACCTTTTTCCTCTCCCTGCAATTTCAATCGACTGCAAATTGGTCATGATCGTATCTTCTGGTTTTGGTTCTCTGCGAGGCGTATAGCCGGACTCGTAGTTTCTTCTTCTTCTGTATTTTTTTTCAAATGAAAAACATTTTGTGCTGAAATGTGGAGATTCGCCATGTTATAGATTTTGATGGATTCGTCTGTATGAAATTCCTTTATTTTCCGATTTGAGCCAGACTGCCCTGAGGTTTCTGTTTGACCTAATTTAATTCAGTTCCCCTTTTAAGCTTACCTTGTAGCAGATAAGATGAAGTCTGAGATTTATTTTGAAAAAGATTGAATCTTTGGCATATCTGGGAATGGTGCCAACGTGTTACCCAGTTTGCCGTTAGGATTGAGGATTAGGGTTCTCAGGTCAGAGTCAGGCATATATCTGATTAACTTTTCACTCACAATTACCAGTTAGCTGGATATAACAGATCCTCGATATGCAACCATCTTCTGTTAACTGGTACCAATTTTGTTTGTTGTGTAAACTTAGAATCACGGGTTGACGTTATAACGACTTTTGCAAGTAATATAGCTTCGTTTTTTTTCCCATGCTGAAGTTTTAGTTGAACACACATAGAATGTCTTCTTTCGTACTTCTCAAATGAAGGTCGTTTTAATTTCTTAGTAGTGCTCAGATTGATATTCAAGCTGCAACATTCAGTTGTTTTCGTGAATATTTCTTCATCTTGATCAACTACTTTTTCTCAACTTCATTTGGTTATAACTTCTCTGTTTCTTGTTTCGATAGATTCTTAAATAAGTTGCACGATCTGTGATCAGTTTTGGATAATGATTGCAAATTGGTATTGGGTTTGGCGGGGGAAGTACGTTTGAGATTTTGAAAACATAGTAGAGTGGTAATAAATGATGTAATGAAGATATAATGAGCTGATTGTCGTTTCTTTTATTGTGTTGATGCAGTGGAGGTGCTCTACCCCTTTCACTGTGGATGGTTTGCTTTCCGAATTGTTGACTGGCAATAAATGGAAGGCAATGTATGTGATGTCAATCACCTGGATGATGACATCCTTATGCCTCCTAGAAAAAGGCTTTTGGCTGGAATGAAGAAACAGAATAGTAATGATCAACCACATGCATCAACATCTACTCCACCTCCTCCTCGAACTGAAGTTGATATGGATTTCAAAAACTTATTGAGCTCCCGTTCAAATGGTATTAGTGGTTCGTCACTTGAAGAAATAGTTGAGTCTTCAAAGAAAGCAGCTTTAATCGCAGTCAAAGTTGCAGAGACTGCAAGAGCTACAATGGAAGAGAAGGCTGCAATTGCAGCTAGAGCAATAGCTGCTGCCAAGAGCGCTTTGGATCTGGTGGCAGCATTTTCTGAAGAAACCTCAAGGAGGAATAGACGCTCAAAAAAGAGCAAGTCAAAGAAACAGGTTCCATTGCAGTCTTTGTACAAGAAGCATGATGAAGTTGAAAACGACAATACAGATGAAGAAATAATACGAGAGTTTCGTAGCTCTCCCAGAATTTCTAAGCACTCAATCTCTGCAGAATGTAAAAGCCCCAAGCATAAGAGACTAAAAGGGACACTTATGACGGGGACAACCGAGGTCCCTGATGGACGACCATTGAAAGGAGATTCACATTCTACTTGCAATGGCAACACTACAATAGAAGATTCTGAAGGTTCTAGTCCTGAAGAGACCTTTAGGATAGAAGGGAAATTTCCCAGGGCACACAAACTTAATCAGTTGCAGTCAGAGAATGGGAAAGAAGGACCTAATCACTTCAAGGAGAAAAGCCCAGAAACTACTGAGGACTCATCACCAAACGGTAAAAAGAAAGGTAGAATAAAGTTAAGAGATTGCCCTTAAGTATCTGTAGAGTAAAGACCAAGGAAAACCTGTGAGCTGACATGATCAAATCATAAACCCAGAGGAAACCAAGACCAAAATTCCTTCCGGCAAAGCAACTGCTTTGCCTCATTGAGCCAAGATCTGGTTTTATGATATCAGCTGACACATCGTCAACAAGGAAATGTTAAGACTTCAAGTCACACCTTAATGGGTGAGACTAAATAAGTGATCTGCTTGCTGCTTTGGTAGCTCGTTATAATAAATATGAATAAAAAAACTCCAAGGTTAGGATATTTTTTGTACACTTGCTGTGACCATTTTCATCATTTATCTATGGCTTGTTTTGTTTGAATGAACTGGTGATTTGCTGTAAATTTATCGTGGCATCGTTTACAGCTTTTTAGAGTCTCATCTTGTTTTCTTTTCAGTTGTGAGAAAGTGTTGTGAGTTAGAAGCTCTTATCAGAGCATTGCAAGTCATTGTTGCATAGGTGTAAAAACTGATATCAGGGCTGGGCTTATTGGGACACATTCTTTTGATGTTTCTTTTATTCTTCAATTTTAGGTACCTTATGGGTGCTGTTGTTTGGACCTGGATCCGCAGCCACTCGCTGCGCAGCCTAAAACGACGCTCTTTTATTTGTTTCGTCGCTAATCAAATCAAAATGACGCCATTTTGATTTGAAATTTGGTTTGATTAGTGACCAAACACCGGATCTTGTTCCCTGTTTCTTTATGCATTACTGCCAGTAGCCTTTATAATGGGACAAGTGGATGATGTCGTGGTAGTTACTTGTATAAATTTAACAAGGTTTTCAATTAGTTATTGAGGGGTAAATTTATATCATTTGTAGGCAGAATTCAAACCGCATCCGTCTAGTGTTTATTTAGGCGCTAACTAATTGATAGGAAGAGTTAAAATGTCAATTTTATGTGTTTAATTGTTTGAAATTTTATTTGTAAAAATATTTTTGTTTTTTAAATATATATTTTTAGAATTAATTATTGAATATATTATTGATACATAAATTCCGCATAATTGTATAATAAATCATTCCGATTAAATCTCATCAAGCTAATTGATTGTTAAATATTTGGTTCTAGAGGTGTAAAAAGTAATTAATAAAAATATTAATTAGTATCATTTTGTTTATGAGAGATAGAAGCTTGGTTTGTAATTCTATAAAATATTTTTGAGATTTAGTTATTAAATATAAACTGATCGAAACTATTTATTTCAAAAAATCAAAAAAATTAAATAACGCAATTATATAACGACATTATATCAAAAATTACACACATAAAATCACAAACTGCACAGATGAACATTTAAGGGTCCAGATTACGAGCTTCTCTCGCTGTCGCTGCATCCACTGTCGGACGCATTTCGTGCTCGCCGCTCATTTTTACCTCGGCTTCCCTTTTTCTCTGAATGCCCTTTACACCGACCACCCTGACGCTCCTTCGAGGTAAACCCAATTCTCATCTTCACTTTTTCTGCAGTTTCCACCACGCCCGAACAGGTGAATGTATTATCGATCTGAGTGCTGCTTTTGTTTTTGTGCGTGAAGAGGCGCTAGAAAGAAGCCCCTGTATGTTTTCTGGCATGTTATTTGATCTATCCGTTCAGGTCAGCTTTACTTTCAATTGAGGTTTCCTGAGTTTAGGTTGGTTGTGAATGAAGCCATTGAGAAATTAAGATAAACAGATGAGATTTTTCCCATCTAGTAAATGTGGTGATTTGAAGAGAAAATGTAGTTGATGCTTTTTCCATCTATTTTGGTAGGAATGGAAGAAAGTGGTACGGAAATAACAGCGAATTACACACACTCCCACACTCGTATATACCTCGCTGTATGGTAGTCACTGTATGGCTTCGGTTTTAACAATGGACCTTGCTATCTAAAATTGCATGTTCTCGAGAGTCGAGATGCATAAATATATCATCCTCACACCCCACACACCACTCCTTTCTGGGCTTTCTCCTAATTATTTGTTGCGCATTTATCATGATTAAAAGCAAAATAATCAAGATAAGAAGAACTTTTTTTTCTTTAATTTAAGTACAAGTTGGTTTTGACTTGGGCAGTTTTGTCAAAAAAAGTTTGGCATTTAAGACATTATGTTTGCTTGCAATGCTGGATACAAGTAATTGCCAATGTGAGGATGTTTCATGTTAGGTTTTGATACTGCCCCATCAAATTAAGTTGGCATTTGTAATGATGATTAGTACAGCTGAGATGAAATTTAGAAGCTATTTGTTAAATATAGGTGTGTTGAAAACAAGATAAAAAATTGCATTTTAAGCTTTTAATTTTAATAATTTCGATATTTTTTAGTGAATGAGGATATGCCTGCATTCATTGTCTAGTGCATGGCTCTGAGAACTAATTGTTTTTTGTTATCTTGTGTCAGTTATAACGTAGGTACTTTGCTATTGAACAAAGGTGGCAGCTAAGTTTGCAGATCTGAAAGTTTCTGTATGATGACTGCTTTGTTTAATACATATCACTGGAAACATATTACATCATATGGGGACTGAACACTCTGGGGACATTGGCAAAAATGCCGAAGAAGCTGGTCAAGAATGTATGGCAAGCTCTCGTAGCCATTTGTCTGCTGTTAGTCAGAATCCCAAAGGGCATCTTGTATATGTCCGTAGAAAGCACGACTCTGAT